>JAZHYW010059439.1:0-30953 GCA_037355805.1 Ixodes ricinus | reverse complement strand
ATCGGCCATTGGCCTAGCACGACCGACCAGCACGGGGGAGCTGGCTCCACGTGCTAATAAAAGAGGGCACGCGCGGTTCCAACCGGCAGCAGCAGCCATTGCCACACCGATTTGCTTGTCTGTCCTTTTTATCCGAACAATACATGGTGTCAGAAGTGACAGAACTTTCCGCCTAAAGGTGAGAGTTGAGATTCCGCATGGCTGAGCTGAAGCCACCAGAAGGACTGCGGCTGTCTGAAAATGCTGCCGAGAACTGGAAGCGGTTCAAGCAACGGATGGAGCTATACTTCGCAGCAACAGAGACTACGAAGCCGAGAACGCAGTACCAAAAGGCTGCAACCTTCCTGCACATTGCCGGTCAAGAAGCAATCGACGTGTTCAACACATTCCAGTTGACAGAAGAGGAGAAGAAGAATTACGATGTGTTGGTGAACCAGTTCGAAGAATATTGCCTCCCGAGGGTCAACGAAACCTACGAGCGATACATCTTCCGAACCAGAGTCCAGGAGCCTGGAGAAGGTTTCGAGACTTTCTTCCTTGACCTGAAGACGAAGGCAAGCACCTGCAACTTCGGAGATTTGTCTGATTCCATGCTGCGTGACCAAATTGTATATGGCACATCCAGCAAAAAACTTCGGGAAAGGCTTCTGCGAGAAAAAGATCTGACCCTTGTCAAGGCAGTTGATTTCTGCAAGTCCGCCGAAATATCCGAGCGTCAGAACAAAGCCTTCGAGCAGCTGGAACAAAACGTCGAGCCCGTCGCTCGTAACGAAAAGCGCCAAGCGAGAAGAGAGTGCAAGTACTGCAGCTTTGTTCATGAGCCCCGCAGATGCCCAGCGTATGGCAAGATTTGCAAACAGTGTGGAAAGAGGAATCATTTCGCCAAGGTATGCAACAGCTCAAAGAAATCCGTTGACAACGTGCTAGATCCAGCAACGAGCTCCGACGGGGACACCGATGATTTCGACATTCTAACCGTGAACGGAAAAAAGACGACAGAACGTGACTGGATCATCACCGCTAAGTTAGGCGGTCACGACGCCCGCTTAAAAGTTGACACCGGTGCCCAAGCAAATTTGCTACCACTCTCAATGTTCAAGGGACTCCGTCTTTCAACAACACCGGTGCACAGTTCCACCACTTTACGTTCTTACGGAGGGTCACCACTGGAGCACGTTGGAAAAGTTTCTCTCGAAGTTCAGATTCACGGACGAAGAGGTCGACTTATCTTCTTTGTCATGAAGAAAGGGAAGCAGGCCCTTCTCGGCCTTGAAGCCTGTGAACAGTTTGGGCTGGTTAACCGAGTGGACTCGATAAGTGACCACAGCGGCTTCAAGCAGCGAGTGATGTCAGAATTCCCAGGATTGTTCCAGGGCCTCGGAAGAACCAAGAGGGAGTACAAGATGGTACTTAAAGAAAACTCAGAACCAGTAGTTATACCAGCCCGACGTGTTCCACATGCTCTCAGGGACCCCTTGAAGGCTGAGCTTGAGAGGATGGTCGCAGGCGGTATAATCACCAAGGTCCAGGAGCCCACTGACTGGGTAAGCCCTTTAGTTGTAGTAAGGAAGAAAAACGGGAAGATCCGTGTTTGCATGGACCCCAAGCACGTAAATGCCGCCTTGAAAAGAGAACATTTTCAGTTGCCGCGTCGAGAGGATATCGAAGCAGAATTGACAGGCGCAAAATATTTCAGCAAGTTAGACGCGAATAACGGGTTTCATCAGATTCCACTTGACAGCTACACGTCTCAAATTTGTACATTTGCGACACCCTTTGGGCGCTATCGTTATTTAAGACTTCCTTTCGGCATTGCTTCAGCACCCGAGGTTTTTCAGAAAGCCATGAGCCAAATATTTGACGATCTTCCGGGTGTCAGAGTTTATATTGACGATGTTCTTGTTTGGGGCTCTTCACGCGAAGAACATGACTTCCGACTAAGAGCAGCACTGAGAGCTGCAAAATCAGGCGGAATAACGCTCAACGCTGAGAAATGCCAATTTGGTGTTCAAGCGATACGCTACCTTGGCGACGACATAAGCTGGAGGGGAATCACACCAGACCCTGAACTCATACAGTGCCTTCAGGACCTCCCACTTCCCCAGAACAAGAAGGAGGTTCAACGCCTTTTGGGAGCAGTTAATTACTTCGGAAAGTTTCTTCCTAATTTATCTGATAGAACAACTCTGCTTAGAGCCTTGATCAAAGAAGACTCAGTCTTCGAATGGAGCAGTGCCCATACAAGTGAGTGGTGTGCATTAAAGCGAATGCTGACAGAAGCTCCAGTATTGGCTATTTTTGACCCCTCCAAGCCCATTAAACTGTCAACAGACGCATCAAAAGTAGCACTAGGGGCTGCCTTGTTCCAGCAGCACGGGAAAGAATGGCGCCCAGTAGGATATGCATCACGTGTACTGACAGACAGTGAAAGCAGATATTCACAAATTGAAAAAGAAAATCTGGGCATAGTCTATGGATGCGAAAAGTTCCACCAGTTTGTGTACGGTCAGTCCATCACCATCGAAACGGACCATCGTCCGTTACTAGCAATAGCAAAAAAGCTATTGGAGACATGCCACCACGACTTCAGCGATTTTTTTTACGACTGATGCGATACGATTTTACATTACAGTTTGTCCCCGGCAAGCAACTTGTACTGGCAGATGCGCTGTCCCGGCTAAACACAAGAAGCACAAATTCAACTACAGACGATGTCGAGGTTCACGCAGCAGCTGTACTATCCACCCTTGTCAGCGACAAGACCCGGACACGACTCATCAAGGAAACGGCACAAGATGGTGAGCTGCAAGACGTCATCAACGCCCTTATGAATAAAGCACCACTGCAAGGCAAGTTTAAGCCATTCCTATCGGAACTTTCAGTGATTGATGGCATACTGCTGAAGGGCACTAAAGTTATTGTACCACGAAGTCTAAGACGCGAGATGCTACACCGTGTACATAGCGGACATCTAGGAATAGGGAAATGCAAATCTCGTGCACGGCAATTGATGTTTTGGCCAGGAATGACAGCTGACATTGTTACGTGGATAAGCAAGTGTTCCACCTGTAAATATTTTGCGTATCAACACCCAGATGAACCACTGATGATGCGAGAAACACCTAGGCAGCCATGGGCGAGAGTTGGAGCAGACCTGTGTCAGTACGCAGGTAAGACTTATCTAGTCGTCTACGATTCCTACTCCAATTTTCCCGAAGTCGCTGAGCTGCCGGACACGACGTCTAAAACAGTAATTGACGTTCTGTCAAGCATTTTTTCAAGACACGGAATACCTATGGAAGTCTGCACAGATGGGGGACCACAATTCACTGCACGCGAGTTCTCAAATTTTGCTGCGCGTTTTGACTTCGTGCACGTGACCTCTAGTCCTCACTTTCCCAGGTCCAACGGTCTCGCCGAGAAAGGTGTTCAAGTGGTAAAGAGGCTTCTAAAAAAATGTCAACATTCCGGCGAAGATTTTTGGCTAGGTTTACTTAACTACAGAGCGACACCACTCGAGTGTGGAGAAGCGCCTGCAGAGCTACTAATGGGGCGCAGGCCGCGTACTCTTCTTCCCGACTTCACAACCCGGCCCGCTCGCACCGTGCGCAAGCATGCTCAGAACTTGCATAAGGGACACCGACTACCCCCACTGGAAGATGGAGATTGTGTTAACGTCAGAGGCCCCAAATTATGGGACACGAAAGCGCGGGTGGTAGGCAGTGAAGGACCAAGATCCTACCGAGTTTACACGGAAAGGGGACGAGAAATGCGCCGGAATCGTCAACATCTTTTAAAAATTCAACAAGAGGCCTGTTTTTCAGATGAAAGTGGCTCTGACGGGTACGACACTGCAGACGAAACTGAGCCCCCACAGATGGCTCCTCCAGGCAGCGGTCTTGGTAGCACCATCAGTCAGCATCCGGAAACCCCACCGTCGTTGCCTCCGCCCCGAAGATCATCCCGACGAGTGTGTCCTCCGCATCGTCTAACCTATGACGAGAACTTTGAGCAAGAGGGATAGTTTTTTTTTTGTGTGTGTGTGTGTGTAATGTATATATGTATCAAGGTTTTATTGAATTTTTTTTTTTTAAAGAAAGGAAGGTGTATCGGCCATTGGCCTAGCACGACCGACCAGCACGGGGGAGCTGGCTCCACGTGCTAATAAAAGAGGGCACGCGCGGTTCCAACCGGCAGCAGCAGCCATTGCCACACCGATTTGCTTGTCTGTCCTTTTTATCCGAACAATACAAGGACAAACACATCATGATCCTGCCATCAGATAAGGGCAACTCAACGGGCGTCCTAGACCGGGATGCCTATGAGCATAAGGTCCGCGATCTCCTTGACTGCTCTACGTATGAAAAACGCAAGAGGGACCCAACAGCACGAAGTGAAGAGGAAGATGAACTAGATTCTTACGGATATTTTCAAAGGGCATCCATACTCCAGGAGCCTTCACCGGCCGCCTTCTTTGCCGGAATGGCTTTTACCCCGGTTTCTATGGTTTCCAAAAATACACAAGACCTGACGTTCCCCTCCGACCCGTCGAGGAATTCACTACCTCGCCGCTCAAAGCAATGTCAAACTACCTTCATCACACTATCTCTCCTCTCGTTGGGAAAACTCCAACATTAGTGCGCAACGCCATGCGACTCGTAGAGCAGATTTCGCATTTAAAGATAAACGCTGAGAAGATTATGTTTTTTTCTCACTTATATCGCTGTTCACAAGCGTTCTAGTCTCCTTAGCATTCATGACTGCCAGAAACATTCTGGAGAAAAACAGCGACTTAAGCAACAGGACCAAGCTCAACGTGGACGAACGCTACCGCCTCCTTGAATTCTGCCTCAGTAACACCTAATTTAGCTTCAAAAGGGAGTACTTTAAAAGACCAGTGAAACCGCATCTCTGTCGCCACGGCAAACCTGAGCCTGGGAGCCATAAAACAAAAGGCTCTACAGTCCTTTGCCGCAAGCCCGAAAGTGTTTCTACGATATGTAGACGACTGCTTCTGCATCATGAAGAAGTCTCAAGTGGACAATTTTTCGACACACCTCAATTCCATCGAGCCTGGCATCCAATTCACCGTGGAACGGAAACAAAAACGACACCTTACCGTTTCTCGATTTGCTTGTAAAAAGGCAGGAGATTGTCTGCAGTTCTTAGTTTACCGGAAGCCAACACACACCGGAAGATACTTACAATTTGACTCTAACCCCCTAACCAGTCATAAAGCATCGGTGGTTAACACACTCTTATCAAGTGCAAAAAATATTTGCTTAACTGATTCTGATCGACGAAAAGAAAAAGAAGCCATTATTTGCGCCCTCAAGAAGAACGTATATACAGGTAGCTTTATACACCGGATTGCCCGTCGTCAGAACCGAAGTCGACAACACCGCCAGCCGCAGGTTTATACTCGACGCCGGCCAATCAAGACCATCAGCGTCCCCTACACCGAGAAAACAATTGAAGCTCTAGCACAGGTGCTAGCGAAGGAGGGCATTCAGATGGCCCCCAAGCCAATTTGAACCATTGGATGCTTTATGCAACGACCAAAAGATCGGCACCCTAGAGAGAAAGTGCAAGGTGTGGTGTACCAGATTCCCTGCGCGGAGTGCCCGTCCTCGTACATCGGCGAAACAAAAAACTATCATGAGCGGATTCGTCAACACAAGGCTGATGTCCACAACTTCCACTAAGAGCACAGCGCGGTTGCTGAACACTGTCAATAAACGACCAGCACATTGACTTTCTTAACACGCGCATCCTGGACATCGAAACTAACCCCCGCCGAAGGCTTTTCCATGAATCTTGGCACATTCATACCACGCCATCAAACATTATTAACAACCTTCTATTTCTGGGATTTGCCGATTCCAAATTGGAGATCAGGGCACAGTCTGAGGAGATTGTCGTTATGGAGGAAAAGAAGATTGCGGCTCTTTTCCTTCGTAGTCGCCCGTGAAGAAGAAGCCGAACAGGCTTCGAAACGTTGCTACCCTTGTTTAGATATTGGTTGGTCGTTTTATTTCAATAATGATTCCCCCAACCGGATCGACTTCTTTCTAAATGTATGCTGTGAGTGTGGGCATGTCTGTCGTGCATGTATTTCTCTACTTTGTTCCTTTCCTTTTGTTCGCAAGTTAAACCATGCTTAAAGCTTCTAAAAGCGATGTTGGTATTCTAGTAAATATAAAAATGAAGGCGCATGAATCCGCACACTCGACGATGAACTTGTGGCCGTTCTTACTCCAGGTGAGCTACAGTGATCATTTAGAGTGCTGTAAAAGTAAGAACCGCTACCTATTTGTCGTGGCGTGCCCCAGCGACTTGCTGAATTGGTGTAAGTGGCTTGTCATATGCGGCAAGGCTTCTTGCAATGTAGCGCTATCAAACATACTGCTGTTATTATCAGTTGACGTCGAAGCAAAGCCAGGGCTGAATGATTGTCCCTAACAGGACCCTATACATGAAGCACTGCAATTAATTAAATAAGGGCAGGCTTGGATCTAGAAAGAATTAAGGATATAAACGACAAACTAATATGAACAGATTTGTGCGTGAGCAAAGTTTGAGAGTGACGGCCTCAGAGGGGAAAATTATGACTTCTTAAAAACCCATGCAAGGCCGCTAACCTCCAAGCAGCACTGTGTAGTCTCTCACAACAGAAAGAAGCACTCAGGATATCGAGTGATGACACTAACAAGCGAATGCGGAGGTACAATCTTCTCTTTCTGGGACATGCCAACTCCAAATCGGAGACCTGGGCACAGTCTGAGGAGATTTTCGTTATATTTTGTGCAATGGAGTTGAACATGAACATTGACCCAAACAACATTGAACGCGCACATAAGATGGGAAGGCCCTCTGGTAACCAGAACCGTCCTATAAGGGTGAAACTAAGTCATTTTAAATATTAGAAAACGGACTTTGAAACGGGGACCAAATTTTAAGGCACAGATTTCGCTATCCGCGAGGACTTCGCGGATGGTGTTCGCCTGGCACGTAGCAAGCTAGTTCAGTTCTGCAAAAGCGGAAAGCAAGCCGTTTATGTTTCGCTTCGGCAAGCTTTAGTTGAAAACGCTTCCTATACGCACGACTCTGTTCCGGGAGATGTTATAAGAAACAGCCGATAGCAAAACACAGAAAACTTTAGCACGCAACGTAGATGGTAGGCAAACTATATCAGCACAGGAATCACGCTCAGCAAAACAGCCTCGTTTTAAAACCGCCAAACCATGCTCTTTTTTCTCGCTGTCATTCACAAATATCCCAAGTGTCATTGCTCACCCTGATGAACTGGTGACTTTTTTAGATGACAGCAAGCCATATATCTTAATGTTGACCGAAACATGGCTACGGCCGGATATATCCGATAACGAGAGTGCTGACTGGCAGCACGGAATATCAAATCTATCGCCATGACAGAGATAATAGGCGAGGTGGTTGCTTGCTGATAGGTACACATAAAAACTTGTCATCACGTACTATCAAAACCGATAGCTCTTTTAAAATTTTATGAGTGTCTATATTTTTAATTCAAAGAAATATTACTGCCCGTATGCTATAAACCTCCTGATTGCGATCCACTAATCAATAAATATTTTCACGATGGATTAGAAGAAATTCAATTCAGCTTTTCTAAATGCAATGTTAACTTGCGTGGTAATTTCAATTTTACAACGATTGACTTGTTCTTCCCAACGTCCGCTGCTCATCAGACCTGGAAATTTATCAAGACAACATTTTGCTCTAGCTGTGGTCGACCAACCAAGCGCAGCGTGAACGTTCTTGCTCTTATCTTCACTTCTGCACCTCAGACAATCACTGCAATTATATGCTCAGCTGGTTTTAGCGATCACTGTTTATTGCGAATCACTCTCTCTCTGCCTTTTCATACCCCCAGCCACATTACCACACAAATCAGGGACTGCAGTGAGGCCGGTATGCGTTCATTCTTCGAATTCCTTTCTGAATCTTTCTTTATTCGAACTGTCGAGGATAACTCGACAATGTAAAAAAAAACTAAGAATATTGGATTTAAGTAATAGGTTTATTCTACTTGTCAAAGTGAGGTGTGATAAAAATCAGTCCTTGTATGATTGTCAATTTCAGAGCGTACGAAACAAAAATGAAAAGCTTTTCTTGTTGGCGAATTGATTTCTCACAGAAAGTGCTTGGTCGCGCTACACTCCCTGCTAATAAAGAGTAGGCTACTTGCTTGTGTCAGAAAAAAAAGAAACGTTTCTTTCACAATGATCCTTACCATCAATGCTAAAAAATAACCCCAGGAAATTTCGGAGACTCATATCACCTAACGAGACGCCCAGCACGATACGACTAATTAATGACGTAGAGCGTACCTATACCGGAAGCTGATTGTCTTACCGCTCTAAATTACCATCTCGAATCAAATTTCACCAATTGAGAACACTCACAAAATGTCTCCAGTTGCCGAGCTTGACTACCCCGTAATGACACCTATCCCCATCTCCTTTCAGAGGGATAAAAAATTAATTTCTAATTAAAAAATATATACCTTAGCTGGCTGTGATAACATAAATTCAAGAGCTTTTGAAGTGCATTTTGAAGAATCCTTAGCATGGGTCAAATTCCCATTGATTGTAAACTTTGTAAGACTATGCCAATCTACGAATATGGTGATCGTAGCCTTGTTATAAACTACCGCCAAACATCTCTGAGAAGCGTAGTATCCAAGCTACTGGAACGTATATTTTCCCACAATGCCTCACCTAAAAATAGGTATTTTTTATTTATTTTTTTAGGGGGGGGCGGAGGGCGCGGCAAGGTTTCATAAAGTGTTCTTGTGCAGATCATCCAGATAATAGTGTGTACTCACGACATTCACAGAAACATGAACCATTACACCAAAACCATTGCCATCTTTTTGAATTTCTAAAGCATTCGACCGAAGTAAAGAAGAAGTAAAAACATTGCTTCCTCACACTCTCTGAACACGTAACTTGCTAAGAGTACGTCGCGAATACACAGTTTGCGAGAACTACTAACCCAACACATCAGACGTGATCTTTGTCGTACCACATGAACTGTGTGGGCCCTCGTCTGTTCTTAATACACATCAACGACTTACCTGTCTTCATTTCGTACAATGTTCACCTCCTGACGTTTACAACACACCAGAAGACCTCAACTTTGTTAAGGGTTTGTCCTACAAGTGACTTAAGCCGCTAAACAGTTTCAAATGCAAACTAGTAACATTCAGTCACAAACGATCACTATCCCCATATTCATATCTTCTAGGTAGCTCAGTTCTCTCAACCTTCCCCTCCTACAAGTACTGGGTGTTTATATTTATAGTGATTTGTCTTGGACTTACCACACCAATGTTATCACCAGTTCACCGCACCTTAACACGGAGATATTTACGACGCAACCTTTACTCTGCACCTCCTAACCTACACAAGTTGGCGTATGAAACATATTTTCGCCAAATCTTTGAGTTTACTTCTGCCGTACGGAATCTCCACCAGAAATGCATTATTAATCAAACTGGTAGCAGCCAAAAGCGTGCTGCACGTTTGAGTTATCACCCAGAATACTTGAGCCTTCCTAACCGCACATAACCCCGTCTAAGAGTCAAAGTTATATGCCTATTTTTCGGACATACATCTCCTTTCAATACCTCCTCATTGCCACACGCGCAGTTAGTGCACTGGAGAAGTCTCCCTAACAACATAACCTCACTTTCAGACCCAGCTGAAGTTCGAGCTGCTATCCTAGATTACTTGAATGTTCTATAGATTTTATTTATCATGATGTTCGAACCTAAATAATGTTTTACATTTTTGTACGATACACGATTTTCCGTAGCTGGTGACGCTCTTCCCACAATATTATTAAAATGTAAAAAATTGCGTTGTGTTCCTGCTGAAATTGTTCATGGCTGAGAGAACATGCGAAGCCTTTTGTTTCATGCCTGTGCATCTTAAAAGTGTTTATGCGGTATTCTGAACTGAATCCGCTCCCTTTGTGTAATGTCCAGAAATGAACCTCTAAGATATTTTAAACAAATAAATAAAATAAACGGCACCCTTAGTTGTGAGAACACGCCACTGTTTAATATTACAGGAATCATATAACCAGTCGTGGCAAGACACCAACATTGAGGAAGATAAGGTTGACAATTGAGTCCCTACCTTATCAACTTTCACGTTTCCTCACCAGTGGCGTGCCGCTTCACCAGTGAATGCGGCAAGCAGGCAGCTATAAAGGCAGTCATCTGTTCAGTCATCTGTTGTCTCAAAACCATCTCACCTGGGTGGCGAATGCTCTCCTCTCCGCCTGTGCTCTCCCCTCTGCCTGCGGCGGATCTCTTCCCAGCGTTGCTCCTTTTCTATTTCCCTGTGCACGGGACCAGTAAATAAATGGTTAATGCACCCTGCCTAGCATTCCTGGAGAATGTTCCGCATCTCTGGAGCGTTTTCAACGTCAATCACTTTCAGAGCCAAGTACCAGCTAATTACGATGTTTCAGTGTAGGACCTTAACTTGCGGGAAGGTTACAGCGCAGAAGCAGGACACAGCGTCGAATGAAATTTCTTTACAAGAAACGGAATGATCATGCGACGATGCTTCTAGATTCTCTGGAGCCCTTGTGGAATTACTAACAAAGATTTAGTGTACTTTTACGAGCATTTTGACAACGCTGCTCAATGTTCCTTAGTTTCAACAACAGGACAAGTCTCGATTCAAATGCATCTTGAGAGTCTGTATACTCAAAAAATAAGCGAGTGATAAAACAACGTATTGAATAAGCGTGAGCATTTACGTACTAATTGAAGATAAAAATAAATTCAATGATATTACAGAGCATCTGACAATCTAAGAGCGATTAGGGTAAACGAATACCTCAGACGCACACATTTTAACACCCCTTTGTTTTCATAAATAACGACCCAAGAGTACAGAGTTGGCCCATCATTACCAATGCGGCTGGCAATGATCTCTGGGCCATGGCCAGAGACTGGCCGGTGACTGCCTTATCTGGCCATTGGCCAATGGCCACTGCCCATCAGCCATCGACTAAGCATACAATGAATGGCTACCTCTGGCCACTGGCCACACCTCATCGCCAGACATTGGCCATTGCTTGGCAAAAATCCGTGCTGCTGGGGAGGTTTAGAGTGTTGTGTAGTATTTTTCAAATGAACTCAGAAAATGTTTCTGTGAAAAGAAAATGGGCATCGTCATCTCTCCTTCATCACGTCACAGACAAGTGATCATACAGCGATTAGTCAATTGTGATGACACGGTCAATCGATTGTTGTAAAGTGCGTTTAAATGCCACGGGTTTCCACTGCAAATATCTGCTGCCGCAAACACTCCTCAAAGCTGGAGGATTTATACCTGATAGATACCTTCATAAAATTACGACAGTCAGTTAGGATTATTTTTAGTGAATGATTGAAGTTCTCCTTCAGTGCATTGGGGCAGTATCATTGCCAGGGCACATCGAATGGGCCGGTTCTGCCGCTAGCGTTGCTATAAAAATAAAGTATGGAAGCAAGGCAGGAGAGAGCCAACATGAGCAGGCGGTATAGTGTTAGGGCCCAATGCAGTTTGAAATTAGCCCCCGAACAAGGAAAGCAACGTGCGTGGCAGCAGGATTTGAGAGCATTATTCGGCACAAGTCAACGGTCGAACGTCTGTTCACAAATGAGATATCGTAAATATAGAAGGACGTTATTCAGACATAACAGCTTTCCTAAACGGTGCCTCCTCCGAACGCCAAGTCAGAATTCGGTGACAGTTGCTCGATGTTCAACTTACTTCGATAAGTGTGTCGTGGCATGTCGTCCGGGCAGACCGAGCCTGAGAAACTCGTAGCTGGCCTCTCCACGGACTCGAACAACTTGGATGATCTTCAAGGCAGGAGGGCATTCCCCTCTGAAAAAAGCAGAAGCTCCGCTTTCATTCCGATTGATTATCAGGCAGAGGTCCTAAAACGTTGCATTTGTGACAGATTGCACAGCATGGAGCACTGTCGGGCGGCCTGTTCACACATTCACCCGCGCGCTAACTCGCCAAGCCATGCACGAAGCGCTGACTTGAGCTATTACAGTCAGGGTAAAAGCAAGGCGAGCTGGATGGAAGCTTACCATGATGATTTTAACCCGGGATACTGGGGCAGAACGAGGAATAATTTTTAAAGGGAAGAAAAAGTAACAGGGACAGATAACTTCTCTCCTCAGCAATGTCGTAGCTCTCATCAGCGCTCCTGATGCGACGTTACCCCCGCCCTTTCCTATTTATATCACCACAAGGCAGCGCTAACTCACTATCGACAATAGTTCTGGTTCAGCGCTGCGCACCGTAGGGCGGAGATGCGTATGTGAACCTGGCTCTTGCTTGCCGAGTTTTGAAGGAAGCGGCATGGTACGACGCAGGTTCGACAAGAAACGTGCGCGACCGAAGGTGCACTATACCCGCAAACCGTATGCAAGCCATTAAAATAGAATAAAAAAATGTGATTGTATAAGACCCACACTGAAAATGCTGAATCTTTATAATAATTTTATGCGTCTGAAAACAAAACGATACTGTAATGGTCACCGCAGTAAGAGGTTTTGTTTCTTTCGTCATATGACAGAAAATTCGCAGTAGCGGGGAGGGAGTTGCACGAGAGAGAGATTAGGCAACACCTGCATTTTATCAATAAAATGTCCACAAAAGCAAACATGGAAAGCCATCAGTGGATTTCTCACAGAAGCCACAATTAAGTCGTTTCCGTCCCTACCCCGTTATCTTCGCGAAGTTGTCGAGATCATTTCTAAACCATGTTTCTGTTTTACAATTGAGCTGCACTGCCATGTCAGATAAAACAAATGGCGAGATGGTAGTTTCCTGCACACTGAAGCGACCCAAGGAAGAACGTGTCTTAAGTGGCAACGTACGCTAATCACTTTCTGGTTTCTGTTTCGAGACGAAGGGCAGAGCAATTACATAAACCTCTTTCAAAATGCGTCCAGTCGTTAATTTCGTCATGACAATTTCTTTTTGGTCTATAAATATATATATATATATATATATATATATATATATATATATATATATACACACACATACATGTTAGTCCGTCGTATACATCATCGAACCCACGCACACAGAAAGGGAAGAGAGTCGGCGCAGGGCCACAGAGCGATTGAACCAACCCCGTCTAACGCCAGGGCGACGCCCACACATTCTGCACATTCGAAGCTATGATACCCACCCCCGACTAGCCTCCCAGGAATATTGTTTCCGAATTCGTCCGTACCATTTTAGCTCGCGCTGTTCCCAATTGCGCAGTGCGACGCACGTCATTCGTTTCAGTCATCGGAACAGGCATTGCCCGCTTAGGGAACCACTCCAGCTGCACCGTACATTAATGGGAATGAATGAAGATTAACAACATATGAATCCATATATGTTGCGATTACTGAATCTAATTGCATTAAAGCCAGGAAAGGGAAAGGAGGCATTGCGAAAATTAAGAAATTAACCCGTAACCTTCGCCCGCGGGGCGATACCCAATTTGGTCTGACATCCCGGCCACTGGTTTCGGCGGACTCACCCCGACCAGCTCCCGCGTACTGTTACCCTGGAATTCAAAGCACCGGGCAGATTCATAACCGCCGGCCAGACGCAGGCCGCTGTCTCATTGCGGCAGGCACGTCATTTCAGCCTGCGTCATCGTAGGCCCAATGTCTCAGGAACACTCATAGTGACATTGGCCGCAACAAGAATTAATGCACAACAGCATCAGCGCAGCCGTAGTAATATTGTCAGAGCGAAGAGGGGAGAGTAGGTGACATTGAACGTACAGCATCAAGTTATGGTGAGCAGTGAGCTGGCGAAAGAGTAGCCGTTTGCGAGCGGGACCTTGCAACCCGTCCGCCCGGCCCGGCGCCCGCCATACAGGGATTGTTACCGTTTCCTGCACTCACCCCGACCACGCTACTGTGTACTGAATCTCGTCTCGGGATGATCGCCGTTGATCTTGGCCTCGCGCCAGTTCCTGAATTGCGCAGTAATGCAGCGTCGTCACAGCTTACAGCAAACATCGAGTCATCCGGGGCCTGTCTTTAAGACCATCTTCGGGAAATAGGCCTCTCATGCACCGCACCGGATAGTTAATCGGGAATGAATGACTGATTAACAGCGTTGCCGTAGTAATATCAGAACGAAGTATGTGGGAGCAGATTGTCGAGCTCATTGCACATTGTTGTGCGAGCGAAAGAGAGCCGGCGAAGGTGGCCAGAGCAGGATTAACCCGCAATCTTCGCCTGTCCGGGGCGCCTGCCTCAATTAATTATCTCGGCCACCGAGCGTTGGCGGACTCAACCCCCGACCAAGCTCTCGTGGCTATTAGCTTCGAATTCAAGCCTAACGGGTAGACGACAACCGCCGATCTGACGAGACTCGCGCGCTGGGGTTTCCTGAATTTGTGGCAGGATGCGGCACCGCCACTCCAGCTTTGCAAGTCATCGGAAATCAGAGCCCGTCCTTAAGCATACTCTAGGGAACCACCCTCCTAGCGGCACCGGCCGCACCGCATCGGAATGAATGAGATGGTCAGCGCAGCCGCAGTAATATCGGGTGAACGGAAGAGGCGATGAAGGTGAACACTGAATTAATCCGTAAAGTTGCTGAGTGAAAGCGGTAGAGCGGATACAGGGTTAGAGCGGGAGGCTAGCCTCGTCTGGGGCGCCTTCACTAGGGACATCCCACATCTGGCAAAAATAATTTGCGACCACTGACCAGCTCTCAGTGCATACTAGTAGAGCTGGATTCGATTAATTGGGTCCACATGACGACCAGTGGCTGATGGTCTAATTGGTTGTCGCCTGGATAGGCGGCAGGATGCGGCACGTCATCCCCGCTCCTGGCCCAATACTGCGCACAGCGCTCTCCGCCTTTCCGCTATACCACTGTTGCACTGTTTAATGGGAATGCAATGAAGATTCACCAAGTGCAGCCCTCGTAATATCGTCCAGAAGTGAAATACGGGCAGAAGGATTATCGAACCTATTGCATTGTTATGCCATGAATAGAGCGGGGATTGAACCTGCAGTTCCAAAATCTGGGGCGACGCCTTAACCAATTAGACATCCTGGCCATTTCGGCGGACGCCGAGTCTTGACCAGCTTCTGTGTACTATTAGCCTGAATTCGTTTAACTGCAGGACGACAACCGTTGCTGATTTAAGGCTCGCGCTAGTTCCGAATTGCGGCAGATGACGTGCCACGTCACTGCCGCAATTCGGAACTAGCGCGAGCCTTAAATCAACAACGGTTGTCGTCTACCCAGTTAAGCGAATTCGAAACTAATAGTACACAGAGAGCTGGTCAGAAATTGAGTCCGCCGAAACCAGTGGCCGGGATGGTCTAATTGGTTAAGGCGTCGCCCCGGACAGGCGAAGGTTGCGGGTTCAATCCCCGCTCCTGGCCCAATTTTTCGCCAGCTCTCTTTCCTTTCCTTTCCCTAACTTTAATGCAATAAATTCAATAATCACCTTCTCCCCTCTTCGTTCACAATATTACTACGGCTGCACTTGTTAATCTTCATTCATTCCCATTAAATATACGGTGCAGCCTGTCCCTATGGGGAGGAGTGGTTCCCTAGATATCTTGAAAGACGGGCTCTGTTCCGATATTTGCAAAGCTGAGATGACGTGCCACGTCACTGCCGCAATTCGGAACTAGCGCGAGCCTTAAATCAACAACGGTTGTCGTCTACCCAGTTAAGCGAATTCGAAACTAATAGTACACAGAGAGCTGGTCAGAAATTGAGTCCGCCGAAACCAGTGGCCGGGATGGTCTAATTGGTCAAGGCGTCGCCCCGGACAGGCGAAGGTTGCGGGTTCAATCCCCGCTCCTGGCCCAATTTTTCGCCAGCTCTCTTTCCCTTTCCCTTTCCCTAACTTTAATGCAATAAATTCAATAATCACCTTCTCCCCTCTTCGTTCACAATATTACTACGGCTGCACTTGTTAATCTTCATTCATTCCCATTAAATATACGGTGCAGCCTGTCCCTATGGGGAGGAGTGGTTCCCTAGATATCTTGAAAGACGGGCTCTGTTCCGATATTTGCAAAGCTGAGATGACGTGCCACGTCACTGCCGCAATTCGGAACTAGCGCGAGCCTTAAATCAACAACGGTTGTCGTCTACCCAGTTAAGCGAATTCGAAACTAATAGTACACAGAGAGCTGGTCAGAAATTGAGTCCGCCGAAACCAGTGGCCGGGATGGTCTAATTGGTTAAGGCGTCGCCCCGGACAGGCGAAGGTTGCGGGTTCAATCCCCGCTCCTGGCCCAATTTTTCGCCAGCTCTCTTTCCCTTTCCCTTTCCCTAACTTTAATGCAATAAATTCAATAATCACCTTCTCCCCTCTTCGTTCACAATATTACTACGGCTGCACTTGTTAATCTTCATTCATTCCCATTAAATATACGGTGCAGCCTGTCCCTATGGGGAGGAGTGGTTCCCTAGATATCTTGAAAGACGGGCTCTGTTCCGATATTTGCAAAGCTGAGATGACGTGCCACGTCACTGCCGCAATTCGGAACTAGCGCGAGCCTTAAATCAACAACGGTTGTCGTCTACCCAGTTAAGCGAATTCGAAACTAATAGTACACAGAGAGCTGGTCAGAAATTGAGTCCGCCGAAACCAGTGGCCGGGATGGTCTAATTGGTTAAGGCGTCGCCCCGGACAGGCGAAGGTTGCGGGTTCAATCCCCGCTCCTGGCCCAATTTTTCGCCAGCTCTCTTTCCCTTTCCCTTTCCCTAACTTTAATGCAATAAATTCAATAATCACCTTCTCCCCTCTTCGTTCACAATATTACTACGGCTGCACTTGTTAATCTTCATTCATTCCCATTATATATATATATATATATATATATATATATATATATATATATATATATATATATATATATATATATATATATATACGTTTAATATGCCTATAAACACAGTACAGGCACAAATATCTTTGGGGAGCTGTGTAATTCTTGAAGCAGCACAAATTAAGCCTCATTTCAATATTTTCGGCATGGCGAAAAACTGGAAATGCATTGGTGACATAAAAAAAGAAACTTCAGTTATTTTTTTTACAGTTGGAGCCAAAAAGTTTTGAAGATTGTAACAGAATATTTATAAACGAGGTTTATGTACCCTTTTATATAACTTGTCCGCGATCCGCACGCATCGCAGTCCTCTACACCAAAGGCTTCTCTCCTCCCAGTACCGCGCTGTGATAGTTCGTTTCACTTGCATTTGTTCTGGTGTTGCACAAAATAAAGCTCTCGCAATGGTCGCATGTAGCTATACAGAATATTAAAAGCATATTAATGCAACCTGAGGGCAGAAAAGAAACATATACAAGGCACGGCATGGGTTTTTTTTGCCCAGATATTTTTGATGTTGATAAAATGACAGTACTTGTCCGTCTCCTCATCCGTGGCATCTCTAGTGTTGGGAATGTTGGGGCCTTCCACGGGAAACTTTCATTAAGGCATCTACATGGGCGGAAGTCAAACGAGACCTTTTGGAGCTAAGAATAATGTTCATGAGAACGCTCTCTACACCAGTCGTTCGAACGAGAAAAGGCAATATCTTCTTTGCTGCAGCACACAGGGCAGGAAACATGGCTTTCCTCTCGATTCCGCACGCATGTGCCACCAATGTTTTCTGCGAAGCCAGGGTCGCCGGGATATCTTCGGTAGATCGTATATTTCGCTGACCATGTACTCTTCGCTCGTCGCGCACACCTCTGATATTTTTTTGAAATCTGGAGTTACCTCTCTGATAAGAAAACTTCGTGAAATCTTGCCAGCTCTTTGTAAGATAAAGCTAGTCCTTGAAAGACTTTTCCGCTTGCCTTGTCGTCATCCTCAATTTGCAATTCCTTTTCTTTGTTCTCTTTGCACGAGTTCACCAGCCTCCAACTTGAGACTTTTTATACTGATGTCTCAAATTGATGACATGACTGCTCAAATTAGCGTTGTGGCTTCGGTGAGATTCTCTGTCAAAGACTGTAAACACTTGTTCACACAAGCAATTGAGTGTGGTTAGAAGAGCCAACAACAGGACGATCATAAATACGGTGGATTTTTTTTCGAAATAGAAGTCCCTCAGCGTCAGAAGAATGGCCTACAGCGTTGGAGTAGATATGCTCCGGTAATACAGATGGACGCACTGCTGAATAGTGACTTTCTCACTGCCGTCATTAGAGCTCTAAACTCTAAACTCTGTCCTTTCTTATATGATAATGGGCACGTCTTGGATTTCTTTTTTTTTTCAATCAACTTTTCAATCACGAACGTCGAACGCCAGTGCTCGACGCTTAACCAGTTAGTGGGTACCACCGTAGTAGAGAAAATGTTAGATAGCGTCGCGTGTAGCGGCTGACTAGCGCAGCAGTAGAATGTCAAGTTCACTATCGCCGGTTTACTTTCTGTCGGGGCGCATTTGGAATACCGTTCTTCTTCTCAAACTAGCACTTTTTTTCCACAGATTGTCCTCTGAAGTACGTGTTACACATTTCACAACGGTCTACATGGCGTTCCCTCACACTTTGTTTAGGGTTCACAAGCTCCTTGAACACATTTTATTTCAACACAACACGCTGCAAGCTAAACCAACGACTAAAAACAATCTGAAATCAAGAAGATAGCATTGAAGCGGCACTCACGATACTTTAGTCTCATGAACATGGAAATGTCTCATCTATACACCGACGCGCGGCGTGGCTATGCTTAGAAATACGGCAGGAGAGTTGCGCATGCGCAGAATGGGGGTGTCGGCAAGAGCGACCGCTCGCGCAGTGTTTTCTCAGTTGGGACGCGGGCTGTACGTTCCCTAACCGAAGCTTCCGCGGCGTTTTTAGCATTTTGTTTTTGTGTCATATGATGTTACTTATTAATGTCTGACTATTGGCGCTCGCTTCCAGAGGCCTGAGCAGCGGCGACTACCGCGAGAAAATGCACATCCACGGCGTTGCCTTCGAGGATTCCAATCGCCGTGAGCAAGAATCGCTGGTCGCTCCGACGCCAAGTCGGCCAAGCTGCTGCCGCCAATCTCGATGGTGGCGCACGCGGTCGTCTACCTGGCCTTTTCTGCCGAACTTATTTACGGCCGACACGGTGCAAGCGTAAGAGTCTCCTCGAGGCTCAAGCAACTGGTTGAGTTTGGTAAGAACTGATTGAGCGCTATGCGTGCGAATATATCGGGGGGTCGTTCCTATCAAAATGTAACTGCACTTTTTTTGCGCTTACACCCTGGTACGAGACCGCAAGCTTTGGGCGTCTCAAGGCGCCGCGTTGTGCGTTGTCCGAGCCAAGCGGTGGTGCAGCTGCAGCGGGCAGTTGTCACACCTTTGAAGCCTGGGTGTGGCAAGCAACCGAGGAACTCTCAGATGGCAACATGGGCGCAAACACCGCGTCACGAAGTCGGGTAACGGAATTAGATGACGGCTCCCCTACGCATAGGGGTGCCTCAGTGCTAGGAACAAAGATCGCACTGGGAAGCCGCGCACCAACCTTAATGAAGCGCTTGCCACACAGAGAGGTCGTTCGTGCGAGGCGACCATTGCTCTTGCGATCCACACACATTATCTATTTCTGTGTCTGCTAAGCGCCAGCAAGAACCTCGCCGAAGCTCAATCCACTCCTTTGCAGTACCTTTCAGCACAACCAACAGTCAGATAGTTTTGCGGCATGCCGAAATGCCAGCGCCGCACGCGCAAAGCGCCCGCCGTTTTGCCCATGCCACTCTGGCAACGCTTCTGGCCGATCGGGCGCGATCCCTTGCACCGCCGCAACTCAGTGAGGTCATTTTCCGCGCGTAGGTGTACAAGTGAATGGACAAATATTTTATTAGAGGAGTATATTGAATTGCGAGACTCGCATACTTTATAATATAAAAGTATTGAGTTGCAACAGAGCGAAGTTCAGAACGGGGGAGACTTACCCTGCAGTGAATCTCGAAGCCGACTTCAACATTCGGATGGAATGCATCGTCCACGTTGACAAAGACGGTCTTTATCCTTGTTAAAATTATGAAGGTCATGTTGCGGTTCATGTTGCTGTTTTAGGAAACGAAAAGAAAAATCAGATAATAACTCCTATACCTTTGATAAGTGGCAGGAGTACTGGTTCACTGACAACAATGATGAGCTACTCTTATTTCATTTTCATTTTATTGCCTTCTTCCTCAAAGCGGCACACTTCATATGAGAAAAAGAAATAATGAATAATAATTCTCACTATTGATGAAAAAATATGAATTTTTTTTTTTTTACAAATTGATATAAAAAACAAGAGTAGCAGCTACATATTATTCTAATACATAAAGTAAAGAAAATAGAAGAATTCTACAGAATCACCTAAATTGACCGCAATCAGAATATGTTTATTCACACCTCCGGTGGTAACTCGTTCTATAATAGACAGATTGAAAGCAGACTAAAATAGTGCTTGGTATGACATGAGGGTACTAGCATTTAAAGCAGATTGGCACAATCACCAACACAATTGTAAATCTTCGGTGAGGTGTAGCAATACAGCTTTAAGACACGGATTAGGTAGTACCAATGAAGAAAGGTCAAACGCGATTGTATCCGTCTGTCGCTTTAGAGATGCGGGGCTAGTGTTGAACTTTAGAGGCAACTCAAGACGTCAAATGATAACTCAAAATAAAACGTTGCCTTTGTTTTTGCCAGCGTATTCAACCATCGAACGAATAAAATGACTACAAGCTAACGAGCGAACTCGTTGGGGCCGCTGAACAGCATACAACTGCTTAAATACGCAAAAGAAAAATACAGGCGCCCATCAGAAAGCGTGGTTTAGTTCAAAGGGAGAAATAAACCACCCCCCTCATAGCACGAAACGTAGCGATCTCGATGCCTGAATTGCAGGTGCCGGCTGCCCCTCGAAGAGTGCTAACCTTCTTCGAGGGCAGCCACGGCTTGTAGTACGTGAGGGGGGTGGTTTATTTTCTCCTCTACGTGGCACGCGCTACGCTGGTCAGGATCAATACAATCAATGACAGGTTAAGAGAGCACGCTTACAGTGTTCTTGCTGCGTCTGCGGTTGTTCAGCCCGACTTCTAACGGTGTGAGTTGTTAAGCGTCACAGGGACCAGCTTACTTCCAGAAATTCTGGAGGCTGTTGAGATAGCGAGGTTGGGCGCTGCATGTAAGCAGTCTCAGGCGCTATCAGGCAAAGAGATGGATTTTCAGGCCCCTGAATTGCTCGTTTTACGTAACACGTGCCTGTACGGCTGTGTCATGGCGGTTTTTTTTATTTATTATTATTTTTTGATGAGCGTATCACGTGGGATGAATTCTTGTTCTCTTTTTTTTCGTGACAACGCAAGTATACATCGCAATTTGGCGATCAGTAAACTCAGTTGTAAGTTGGCGCTGCGTCCGTGGTACTTTTTCGCCTGGTCCTCGTCTTTTCGCGCTGTTTTTAATTCCGGAGTATGTACTAACTTGCCCTAGCCTCAACTTTAGCATCAAGGTGGAAAACCAGAAACATGAACTCAGAAAGCGATTAAGTTGCCTACACGTTTCAGCCAAGCACTTGTAAGCGATGGCCAAGGGCGAAGAAAAAAAGTGAATCTTGCCATATTGCTTAGTTTCGCTAATCTGAGTACAATGTTTAGACGAAACATTTTGTCCATTACAGGGCGGTCGACGCCTCAGGCATATTTCGCGTCGCTACATTTTTTACTATCCGTCATTTTTTTGAAAAGAAATAGAGGTTAACGGGAAGTTATTGCACCAAGTGCCGAGAAACTTAGCGGAACTTAAACTTTTTGTAACAATGAAGATTGAGAAACATTCGGGGCCAATTTTGCAGAATGGAGCCAGCCTAAAAAGGAGAAGGTAAAATAACGTTTACACGCAGAATGGTTGATATTCCTCCGAAGGCCGCAGGTAGAAGAAGCAGCAGTTCATGTCGTGGCCGTACCACCGCCTGCCTTTGACCAATACCGAAGTGCACGCTGGCACGTAGGACGCTGGAAAAAAATCCAACAGAACGCAGCTGACCAAGCCGTCTCTATGTGACCACCATATTTTGATCACCGGAGACTATTCCGAGCGTGCGACTACTAAAGGCCTGTCCGCAGTATGTCCGACCACTAAAGGGCTCGTCCACAGAGTCCGCGCTTACCTCGCTAGTGAAACTTTTCAACCTTCTTTAATGCACCCATCGGTCGCGTCCTGCGGTAATGTGTTTTTCATTTCGCTCTCGGCGCAGAGGTTGGGCACCTTTGAAAATCGAAAGCCTACCCACGTCCAGCGTTTTTCTCTGTGTTTTGCGTCATTTCACCCACAGGTTGTCGAGCTCGAGTTCACCTCGTGCTCCCCTTCCCCCCCCGTAATACTCGGGAACGAAGGTAACATACCGATATGTTTTCTTCGTGCGGTGTAACGGACTTCCATGAATCGCTTATGTTCGGGACGACTCAAAGACCACCATGGAGTACATTCGCAGTTGATAAAATTACATGAATGGTTATCATTCCTCCTATTTTTCAGATTGTTTCATGCCTGCTGGCGGATCCAGTAGACGTACTGAGATTGAGACTACGAAGCGTTTTGGCAGTGGGTGGCGGGGATCTGTGTTCCACTTGTGGTCTTGTGCAAAAAAGTTGGGGGTAGTACAAACACCCTTACGCCGCAACATTTGATCGAGACCGATAATAATACTTGATAACTGTCTGCTTTCATAAATCAACCTCGCCTTTTTCTTTGTACAAGTGCCGACTATCGCCCCGACCGTTTTGTATAGCGGTGTGTTTACGCAAGCTGACATTGAATAGAAACTACGGTTGGCGGTTGCCTCAGGGTTGGTCAGATATGGGATAGTATTTGCAACACATTTAGCCATTATGTTTCTGTATGGCAACTTCATTTTTCAACCGTATTTTTATTCCTGAATCAAAATAACATTTTTGGGCTACCCAGCATCCTGCATATCAGGGAGCAGATGTACTGGTCCAACGACAGGAGGCTACAGAGCGCGTGCACTCGCCTACGCTAGTCAGACGCTGTCGAACGCGGAGCGAAATCACTCGACGACCGAGAAGGAATGCCTTGCCGTCGTCTGGGCCATCATAGAAATTCCGCCCAGTGCCTGGTAACGGAAACCCGTTTCGACTGGTCACAGACCACCACTCGCTTTGTTGGCACGCAAACCTGAAGGATCCCCTCAGGACGTCTCGCACGGTGGAGGCTTCAGACTTCAAAATTCGACGTCAGTGTGGTTTACAAGTCCGGCCAAAAGCACAACGACCGAATTTCGCCTCAAGGGCATCAGGTCGAGCTGTCATGGAGCTACCAACGACAGCAACGAGAACGACGACGTTTTTGTTGGCGCGGTGACCGATGAACAATATGGCAGCACATCGCGAGACGATCTCCCAGCTGCGTGCACTGTTAGAGCATCTGAGAGGAGGAGTGCAGTTCCACGTTCCTGCATGGTCCCCGGCAACCTTCGCTGTTCGAGAGAGTATGCTGTACAATGAAAACTGGCGCGCACCAACTCGACGTGGCTGCTGGTTATCCTGTCGCCAGTCTTCGAGTGGAGGTCTTCGGAAGCGTTAGCCAAGACGATCCAACGGTAGGGCAAATGGGCTACAGCCGAGCACCGCACTTCAGTCGGAAGCGAAAATACTTGTGGTCCAAGCTCCACGAACACTGTCAACCTCCCACGTCCGATCGTGCAGCGAATGCCAACGACGAAGCCAGGCAAGACTCTGCAACCGATCCCTCTGACTACCCGTTCCAGCAGATCAGAATGGACTCCATTGGGCCGTTCCCACCATCGACGCAAGGAAACCGGTCGCATTATCGTAGCGACCGATTGACCTACAGGTACGCCGACACAAAAGCGCTCCAGTCGGGAACCGCTGTGGAAGTAGCCAGTTGCTTTGTCGAGGCCATCGCCCTCAGGTCACAGTGCCCTCAAAGTACCGATTACAGACCAAGGATCGCTGTTTTCGCCACAGCTCAACTCAGATCCTCCGGCCTACGCACACCAGCCATCGTCGAACGACGGCGTACCATCCGCAGACGAACAGGCTGAAAGAACGGCTAAATAAAACCATCGCCGACATGATTGCCATGTACGTCGACGTGGAGCACAAGACGTTGGACGAGGTCTTACCTACGCCACGTTTGCCCTACTGCACGGCAGTTCAAGAGACAACTGGAGTTACACGTTTCCGAGCTGGTACATGGTCAGAAAGAAACGACCATGCTGTACGCGATGCTGCACCACGAGTCAGTTGACGATTGGAGCGACGACACCCAGGTGGTTGCTTAACGGGCCGAAGAAGTCAGCCAGCTCGCCCGACTCCGGATTCAAGACCAGCAGCGTGTCGGCGCTGGCCGCTACAACCTTTGTCGTCGGGGCGTTCACTTCCCGCTCGGAGACAGAGTGGGGGTAGGGACACCCATTCTTTGCCACCGCCTCAGCGAAAAACTGATGAAACGGTACTTCAGACCGTACAGGGTACTTCGTCACCTCGGGGAGCTTAACCACGAAGTGGTGCCCTACGGAATGCAGACATCATCAAGATGCCGATTACGACCCAAGGTGGATCACGTCGTTAGACTCAGGTCGTTTGACGCTCGGTAGCACTGAGGACTTTTCGTCTTCCAGATGACGTTTCTAGTTTCACATTGTTTTGTATTGTGTTGTATCAGGGCGATAAGCATTTAAAGGGGGAGTATTTCCGCGTGCATGATCGAGAAGGTACGCTTCTCCGTTCATCTAAAATATTCGCGTACTCTCTTACCCCGAGCGTAAACAATGAGAAGGCCAGAATGACTTTGCTTGGTCAGGCTCGCACTAGCTCTTTCCTAAACATTCTAGGTTGAATATTCGAGATGACGACCATAGTAGATGAAGAGCCGTGCGCCGTATTGCCGATACATTCACTGATTCTCTCTCACGATAGCCAGCCTGTTATTCCGACGTGCCGTCAACTGCTGCCGCCGTCGACGCTTGCTGCTGCTTTTTCGACGTGTGTTCTTTCTCGTTTCCGGCACAAGTTCACCTCATTAAATCTTTAGTTACTTCCGTTTTCGTCTGCTTCATCGTCTGTCATTCGTGACAAATTATATAAACGCATTCTCTTATAGTGCTTTGTTTAGGCCAAAGCCGGACAAACTTGGAGCCCTAGTAGCATATGGTGTCAAGCACGTAGCCAGAGCGGGGGGGCGCCCCCCAAATCTTTTCATTTTGCTGTGGGCGTCCCTCCCCCTCCGCCTCGCCACAGCATTTTGCCGCGAGCGCCCCCCCCCCCCCAAAACAAAAAAGCCCGGCTAAACGATTGCCTGCTATGGTGCATATGTTTTCCGAGTGCGCTTTGATGCTTCTTTTCTCCCTCAAGCTTTAATCCATGACAAATGGTTAACAACTTCTTCTTCCTAGAATGTATTAACGGTAGTTTTAAACCATCAAAATCGATGTTAGAGAACCCTCGGTTCTATACTTTAGTCAGTGTTAACGCTTGGTTCCAAAAAACCATCATGTAAATAGGTTTGCTTTTACTTGTAGTTCCGGCATAAAAAAGTGCGTTATTTTACCAAAAATATACTAGCATTAAAACAAATGTTCTTTTAGTTCTGCGGCCCAATCAAAAGTGCAAGTTGCTGAAACGATATCGTCTTTCCTTCAAATGTACTAATTTATATAACTTGTCTTCCGATAGCTCTGAAAATTGTACAGGAAACCAGTTGTAGTTGAATGATTGCAACTTACCTTGGGGGAATTCAACTATGGACTGTAGTGCCATAACAAAGGATAAGAAAGATATTCATTCAGAGCACTTTATTTTACCAAGGCTTAATTAGTGTTTTACCTACAGTATGCAATACCACCAGCTACGTACATGTCTTTCCATAATTTAACGACTACTTTTCGCCGATTCCATTGTTTAATGAAATGCGTCATTTGCAACTAGTAAGTTGATTAACTTTCGTTGATTCGCCTCCCCCGCATGTAATGTTAAATACACATACCATTCGACTTTGCACGCTAACGGAGCTGACGTTGCTCGACGACGTTCGCACAGCTGTCCAGAGCTCAGGCAAGAAAAAATGGCATTGTTATGGTACCAGAAGCTCGCACAACTACTCGCCATTGCACAAAACTAGCGAACATCAATCACAAAATGTTTTGGGCGTAGACGGAAATTCTGAACAAGACTCGCACCCAGACGCCCACCACCACCTGTCAAAAGAGTCGAATTTTATAAAAACAAATTATTGATGCATCGCTCCCCGAACACCAACCGGATGTTTTAAAGTACTCACCGCCGTCGCCGCAAGGAATGTCTGAGAAGGCAGTTCTCTCCACCCAATGAGTCGAGGAGCAGCTCTCCGTTGAGAGAGAAGCCCGTGCAACAGGAAAACACCCGCCGCTGCTCTGCCAGTAAGGGACACGGTTAGCATGAATTCAAGAGTGCGCAGGAGTGTTCTGCATAGAAGAATAAATTCAAAGTTGCTCTGAGAGGGTCGCAGACCGTGTTATTCCACGTTTATCTCCCCACTGCGGTTGTACGTTAGTTTTATGAGTTTAGTAGGACAGCGCATTGCCGTTTAAACAATTTGAGGTCTCTCGTGCATTCCCCTTGCAAGATTTTTCTTGTCACGGCTTATTAGAAATAACATCTTTTGTTTCGAATACCTTTGAATATAATATGCATATCTGATAGTTAAAAAAGAAACATCTAGGGTAAGAGATTTTTTTTTCAGAAGTCACAAAATTCGGTTTTTAAAGCTCATTGCGAAATACGCAAACATTTCAAATGTCCTCCTTCTCCTCCAAAGTGTTTGTCGAAGTTCGCTCACTTATATTGTGGGTTTACATGTTTACCAGTGATTCGGGTTATGTTAAGCGAGCTTATGTTATGAGGTGGTATGGCTTAGAGTTAAACGCCTGGGAAGGTGAGGTTAGTATAGGGCAGGTTAGATTAAGTTAGGTTATCTCATGTTAGGCTATGTCAGTTTGGGTTAAAGCAGGCGAAGAGGTCCAAGTTGGGTTGGTGGATTACCAAAGGTCAGTATGCCGGGACAGGTTTGTTCAGAGCAAGGTTGGAATAAGCGTTAGGTAAGTCTCAAGTTCGGTAAGATGGGGGCAATATGATGAGTTGGGCTCTGTTGGTGTTAAAACAAAATAAAAAGAGCCTCACAAAGACCAGAACAAGAGACACATAGAACACACCAGCGCTGACCTCGCAACTGATATTTATGAGATGAAGAAAATGTATCGTTCATACAGAAGCAATACGGTGAAAGAGAAGGACAAAGCACAGTACATTCGCAAATCCATAAAAATTGACAAAAAGGTTAAGCAGCTCATGAAAACTCACACAAAACTGTAAGGGCACAAATGCAGTGTTGATCACAGGTTCAGCTAACGCCTTAGTCGTCTTTATCGTAAATATCAGCTGCGTGTCAGCGCTTGCGTTGTTCGAGTGTCTCTCTTCCTTCTCCTGTTCTTTGTGCGTGGTTTTTCATCATGACATTATCTTTTACGGGACGGTCAGTTGAAACCAATCCCGTGCTCCTATTAACACTTCGCAGCACCAATTGTTATGAACAGGGGCCTGGTAGATGCTATTTATTTTGATTATGTCTAAATCAATTTTACAAGGATTGATCATAACTCGAGCCATTGCTCCACAAACTATCGTTATACGGTTGTTGTTCTGAACTACTTCTTCCTGGTTCCAAAGCTATATTTGTCGCGTCGTGCGAACTCGTGTTCTAACTTCCAGTGTCCATTCTAAAATATTGTACTTAACTTTGAGTGTACCTCTAGGAGGCTATTCTTGAGCCTCTTCCCTTTCTAATATTTGTTAACGATATAGCCTCGTGTGACAAAAAAGGCTGAACTTTTACCCAGTTGCGGACTGAATTAAGATTTTTATGCGCGTTGCTACTCATCTTGATTGCAATGCTTATCGCGCACAACGTGAATAACATACTGCAATGGCCTTTGGCGAATGATTTGCTCCTAAAACCCTACCAAAACTAGGGTTCTCTTTTTGAGCAGACAACCACGCTGTTATGCATTTGACTTACACTTTGGAAGGAACTCCAATCGAACGCGTGACTGTAATGAAGTATCTCGGTGTGTGCAAGCAGCTAGCGCGTTGTCATTCAGTGCTCATGTTTCTTTACTGTAGGCCATGCGATTAAAACTCTTTGTAATATATATCATGTAACTGAATTGTTTAGTAACTCCTGCTTGCACGATTCGCCTCATTTTGTGCTTTTGCTCGTTCGCTGGCTTTAAGTTGCCTCATTGGTTTGGAAATGCTCCAACTCGGTGCAAAAACTAAAAAGACGCATTGCATTGACAGGACTTTGCAGCGTCGCTTTTATTATGATTTCTGACTTCTTCTTAATAGCGTTTTACTTAGGCCTTTGTAAAATAGGAACATTTGAGAGTGATTTGATTTTTTGGCACATGTAAAAAATGGTTAGATTGATGCTAACCCAACTTCTAAATTCTGTCGATTTTCATGTTCCTCGTCGCATTTCATAAATTTTACTGTATTTTGCGCTCAATCCATGTCTAAACTCTCACCACTGTATGTAAATTGTATTTAATAGAATAACGTCCTCCATAGTTTGGACATTTTCACGGAGTTTACCTCATGTTTTCGCGGGGACTTGGAGGGTCTAGTTGAAAGTTGAAATCCGTAGTACATTTTTGGAGTGAAGTGAGCCCAGGTTGCAGTCAAGTGTTTATTTGCGGCTATTTGGTGTGTGGTACGTGTGTTGTGTTTCTTTTTTTTACCTTCCTGTGTGCACCAATGTGAAAACCCAAGCGTGGTTGTTTTTTGGGTGCCTCAAAATAAACTTAATACTATTATTATTATCTTGGTCAAATTGTATTCCGTTGCGTTAGGTTACGTTATTTTAAGGCAGGCTAGATTTTGTAGGCGAGGTTAGGTTAAGCTGCGGAGCCATCTATACTGGGAGAGATTGGCATCCTTCTGAACATACCGAGAGCCTAACCATCACAATTGGAGATCTTGTAACCAAATGTTTCACGGGCACGGGCTGAAGTTGAACTAGCTGGTACACTGATGCAAAATAAAAGTCGGCTAGAACGCTAGGGGACAGAAGCACACAGAAATAAAGCTAGGCATACATACGCTTTGTATGTCTGCGGTGTCGTTACGTCTGCTTTTTCTTTCTGTGTTTTTATTCCTAACGTTTCAGCTGACCTTTTCTGAATATGTTCCCCCACCATATCGCGTTGCTAATTAATTAGCCACTCCTCAACTAGCCAACCCTTGACTGCAGTAACGTGCAATCCAAACGGAAATGGCATCTTCAATAATGAAAGCGCCTTTGGCTTTTTTCCACGCAATCAATTGCTCTCAATCTCGCTCCTTGCAAAACGATCTCTCAAAAATATTTACGTCTCTCATTCCCCATATTTAGTCTAGATATTTACTTTACCCACCACAAACATGCTACCGTCTCTCATTCACCTTCTTTTTTGTGACAACTACTGTCAACCGCTATCTCACATGAAATTGCGTCATAACCACAACTTGAACGTAAATCCCATTCGCGAAAACAAATACATTTCGAAATTCCTCATTTCAAATTTTAGTCAAGCGAATTCGGAGATATTTGCAAAGGCACACCCAAAGTGTTTTCATTGGTCAAAATGCTTTCAACGTGATATACCTTTTTTACTTGTGTTTTATACGACCTGTAAAGCAGTCTTCGTTTTCACCAATTAATAGACATATTATTCAGCAACCTTCACTGTTAATGCTGTGTACTTGATCCCCTTCTCATGTAACGCACCAGACTGAAGTGCGTTTGGAGGGTGACTAAACAGAATTGAACTGACCCAACCGCGTGAATCCGTTTGCTGTGCAGGAACTACTGAACCCCTGCTCTAAATTGACTGGCCTTTCTTTGATTGAGAAAGTATATTTTTTTATTTGAAGACAAACAAAAAAAATATATTTTTAAGTTTTGTTACTGGAGATCTGCCAAGAAGGCTAGGTCGGGTTAGGAGCAGGTTAGGTCACGTCGGAGTGTAGTAAAGTGGCTAGGCATAAATAACCCATTCAAGCAATGAATGACCGACGGTAGAGCGCTCACTGGATGGTGCGGTCGTGGAGGTCCAGCATGCAGCCAATGACATCCCTCGATCTGCCAACTGCTTGCCGTACACCTCGGAGCCGCCGGCGTGGTTTCTTGACTGCCTGCAGGAGGACTCGCGGCCGAGGATCTCGTTGTGGACGATTCCACATCGACGGGAGTGCCGAACAAATCGGCATTTTGGTCCACTGATCTCTGTACCACGTGACCATCACGCCACTGATCCCCGCGATCTTCGCCTCCGTCTGCGGACACGCGGACTGAAATGGCCGAGAGCCTTTTCACCTTGTGCATTTTTGGCCGGGTGATTGACTTGAAGCAGCGTTTAGTTAGGCACGCCACACTGTTTGCTATGTTCTTGTTCGTTTTGGCCGAGCAATACAAAGATGGCGCATCATCATATTTTGTGCGCGTCTCGGGGTTTTATTTTTCAAGCGTGGAACCCATTCTTGGTCCCGCGTGGGGAATGAGGCTGCAGAAACTTCGCCTGGCTGACGCGACGCAAATACCGGTATGCCCTCTGTCAAGCGCTCGTCTATCCACGCCATCACCTTTGTTGTACGCCCGATCAGCTTTTTACGCTGCCCGACCTTTTCTTGTGGCTGTGGTACTCAAGCAGAACCTCTAAGACTTTTCCTGTCGGCTTCTCTTCCAGCAGATGTGCTGGTGCCCGATGCGGCATGCACCCACGGCATGCACGGACGGGTTGTGACACCTCAAGCGGTTCTTTTGAACCGATGAGCTTTAAGAAACTTTAA
>JAZHYW010059438.1:0-10885 GCA_037355805.1 Ixodes ricinus | reverse complement strand
TCAGCAACAACCGTTCCGGTGCAGCACTAGGTCACCTGGAAACTGTCGGCTATCGTGAACGTTTCGCGGCAGAAGTCGCGGAAACCATTAAGTCAAGGCTCAAAAAAAAAAAAAAGAAGTGACCAGGAAAGAAAGACGAGACCGGTGGTAATTCCATACGTGCGCAGGTTGTCTCAGAACCTAAATAAACTTGCAGCACACTTTGAGGTTTCTGTTGTTTTCTCGGCTCCAAAATAACTAATCGAGACGTGCTCAAAAATCAATTACAAGAAAGGGGTGAAAATGCCATGTGAAAAGAATCACGCTACAAAGTTCGTTGACTCTGCTACGCAGTGGTCTTCGAGATACCAATGACATGCGGAAAGGTGTACGTGGACCAGACGGGGCGCGCATTAATGATATGTCGCGCGACCACGCGTGATCAATCAGAAATTCTTCCTCGGGCAATCGTGCCATTCACTGGAACATATGCCCCTGTGCACCAACTCGGCAGAAAATAAGAATTCCTGGGAAAGGTAAAAACAAAACGGAGAGCGGGCTCTCTGTTGTACGCTTCGACTGTACGCTTCGATTATTTCTCTAGAGAACAAATGGAAGCGTACAATCAAGTGCCAAATAAAGTTGGCACGGGAGGAAAGCTCCGTAACTGCACCGTCGGTGCATATTACCGATAAGGAATTAGCTTTCTTATGATGAGCTATCACAGTATATGGCCTTTTACGGTCAGCCAGAAAAAACAAAAAACACGCCATAGCCACCTACAGAATGATCTATGTCTTCAAAGCTATAGTCTCGACCATTCAGACTTCTATAGCCGGCTGTATAACAGCGTGTCTCAAGGGAACTTTAGACTCGCGAGTCTTCAATTTCCTTTAGCGAGCTATTAGCCCCGAGAGCGAACACAAGCGTCGCTGCGGTCACCGCGCCCTGATTGGGTGAGGTGTACTGTGACGTCAGGAAGAGGACTCTGCTCCGCGATCTCGCAACGGCTCGCTTCCCAGCACCGGTTTCCTGGATTGGCGTTGTCTGCCACAAGCTCTTCGAGGAGCTGGACCTCATTTACCCGGTGTACAAGACGTTGAGTTAGGCCGATATTGACGTGCTTCCGTACATTTTATAAGCCTGCTTGTCCCTTTTACCTTTAAAATTGGGTTACAAATCCCGAAAGCTATCGGCGGAAGCAATTCCGCCGATGAACCTCCCCGTCCGTCCACACGACACAAGGCAATCTTGCGACTGGTCGGTGAAGCGATGGCGCAAGTGTTTCAGAAGCTGGAATTCTGTTCCTTGCATGTTCACGATTTAGGACGATATTACATCCCGCTTTCAAGGCATTTGAAGTGGCATTTATATCATTGGCCTTTGCGTGTTCGGCAAATTAGCTCGCGACCCCGACTCTGCGCTGCCACTCTGCATGCGCTGGTTTGCAGATGTTTTAAAGGCCCTGCGTCTGATTGTCTTTGAAGTGCTCGTGGAACAGGGTGGTTTTACATAAATGTAGCTTCTTCGTGAATTAAATATATAGTTTATACACATATGCTGGCATATTTCTTAGAAGATACACAATTACTGGACATTAGATTGTATGGTAGCGGCAAAAACGGCCGAATTGCCCCCAGTTGCCTCTATGATACGTATTGAACTGCCCAAACTGTGCACAGCAATAGTACCGTAATTTGGAATGTTTATGCTTTTTCCTGACATTCTTTATTCCAGCCTTAAGTATTCGGAAATTTACCGTTTAGTTTGAATTGTCATTTATTTCCAATTAAAAGGGACACTTCTGCAGGTGCCCAAAAGCTTCCTTAGCCTCCAAACTCCCTACAGCTGGACTCTCTGACAACGGAGAAAACAGGAGGAACAGCAAGCATTCGAACGGCTGTCCAGTAGTAGATGCAGCACTAGTAGCAGAAAAAGTGGAACCTGCGAAGGGTGGCAGTCTGCGTGCGAAAATCTTTTGGTATTTTAGCTTCAGGACAATTTGATTTAGAAAAAAATCTCAATTTTAGAGCTTAAAGGGGGACCAGCAGAAATATTCTTCCGCCTGGCGGAAAGTCCTCCTCGCCCTCTTTTTTTCCTTTTCTTTCTTGTCTTGTAGCACGGCGAGGCGGGGGGGAAGGGTCCCCTATCGCGCCGGCTTCTTCTGAGAGGATAAGCCGAGAAAATCCCCATTCTGAGCGACGGGCGATGGGTGAGGCAGCAGCGACCTCGTGACTTACAGGTATCTTCAGCTCCTATCGCGTAATCTGCCCTATTTTTTGGCGCTCGCCAAGCTTAGCCCCTCGGGTGTAGGTTTCACGGAGCTGCAAGGCTGCGCCCTCCCAGTCACCGAATTTGAGCTGTCGAAGTTGTTTGGCTGTAGCCCGCGGCAAAGTAAACGCATACTTGGGAGCTGCGGTGCATCCCCACACCCATTGAAGGAACGTGTCATAGATATTCTCGGTTGATCAAGGAGCTCAGAACACATGCGCGAGATGTGGTGACTTGAATATGTGAGGATAACTTACATGTTCACAAAACATTCCATCTTCAAAAAACCGGCTTATGACGCTCAAACCTGCCTCAAATTGGGATCGATGGAAAAGAGAACTATGTACCAGGCGCGGGCATTTGTAGCGGATCTCTGTTTTTTAGCAACGGGCACAAATTATTGGAGAACTTTAGTAGACTATGTTTTCAGGCCATGCTATATTTAGCGGGAGCTCGCGCTGCCACGTCGATACATTCTCTGAAGCGCGCACCTGAAGTGGTAGCGGTCCTTTGAAAGCAATGTACTAAAATGCCCTGTTGTGTGCCTAACTTGCAGAATGTATGAAATTCATATTTACACATTCTAGCAACCACCTGAGCTGAGAGGGCATCAAGGGTGGATGTCAATATTAGAAAGTTTTAGTGGGTCGCTTGTAGCCACTTCGATAACCGTACTGTCCGTACCCCACAACGATATGTAAGCTAGACTCGCTGTGAACATCCTTTATCGAGTGCGGCTACGGAGCGGAAAACACAATAGGGAGTTTTAGAATAGCGCACGCTAAAGCTTTGCGTACGCAAAGAATAGCGTCGTCGCCACTGCGCATGCTCCGAACGCAAACCAGGTTTTGCGCTTTGCGTGCGCAATTTTAGCGTGCGCTATTTCTTGGAAACAACGTGCGTACGCAGAGTCTTTGCGCTTCTCCAAGGAGGATTCGTGATGAGAAGTTGGCAAAATCCAAGACGAGCAGAATTAAAAAAAATGGCGGCTTCCAGGATTATGTCGGCGGCTGCTTTGGCGGCGTCGTGAGTGCGACGTCGGCGGCATCCTCGCGACTGAGATTTTCAATACGGGACGACATTGTACTCGGTTTGGCAACGATCACCGGCAACTTGATGCTTGTGACGCGCGAACATTTCTCGGCGAAGGTACGATGTGCGAATGTCAGTACACGAGACCTCTCTTGCTGAGGCGACGCAAGCGGACACGACCGGTCAACCGCTCGCGTCGCATTCTCATGTTTAAACAAATCTAAAATAATACTCTGGACCAAAAAACTTGTTTTTTTTCTGAAAGTTACAGCATTTTGTGTGTGAAATAAAAATTGTGACTGTATCTTGGTGGTGTCGCAAGCGCGAGATGCTTGGGCTTTTGCGTCGCGACGGAGAAACGCTATTCTAAAACTCTCTCGCGTCGCGTGCGCTAATACAAGCGCTAAATTTAGCGCTAGCGTGCGCTAAAATTGCGTACGTTATTCTAAAACTCCCTAATATTAAACCCCTTATTGGCGAGTCTAGCGTGTCGTGCTATGGTTCAACGTTGCTTGTGCTGGTACTATAGCACGGGCCGCCACTTCGAAGTATTTGTGGTGTCTCAAAAAAAAAACTAAAGCAAAAGCAGACAATTTTTTTAACGTGACACAGAATTGTAATTTAACATAGTAAAAACATTTTAGGTACCCTACGCCACGCAGGTAGCACGAACAAACTATCGCCGGTCTTCCCCCCCCTTTTTTTTTCTTCTTAGAAGGGAATGATGTTTAGAAAACAGCTAATGCGAGTATCCAACCTAAGCGGTAGATTTTAGTACGAGCCAATACATTGCTGGGGAAAATAGCAAAAAGCGCCGATGTCGTGTTCGCGCTAACAGTGTCGCGTAATGTACTCATACCGCTACACAATCAAGGCAAGCGAAGTAAATCAGTAAATTTACTGGCAAAAAAAAAAGTGGCGTTATTTTTTTGTTTTTTATAGTTGAAAGTTGTTATTTTTATACAAGCAATTCGGTAAAGAGTGCTTCCATTGGGCACCAACTTACGAGGCATCAATTTGTTCTTGTACACAAAATTCTGCATGGCCCTTGCGTAAAAATGTCAATATTGTGTTCGTGCTAGCTGTGTCACGCACAGTAAGAAGACCAGTTCATTGCTCGAACATTTAAACAAGGCCTTTCTTACGCCAAATAGACATTTTGCGAGTACTCTCTGTTACTCGCAAAATAATCTACGTTGTTTATTTGGAGGAAAGGAAGTGGTGGTGAGGGAAGGAGGAATTGAATACAAAAGACGACTCAAGAAACCTCGAACTTCGTAAATATTTCGCTCAACCTATAATCTTGAGTTAATTAAATCACTTTTGCTTTCTCTGTTTCAGAAATTTTAACAGTCGCGCTAAAGGCCAAGATGAGAGAAAAGTCATATGCCCCTGTTTACTAGAGCGAGAAGCGTATCCGAGATGGAACTGAAAAAGCATACGTGTGTAACCGTAGCAATCTCCGACGAAGCCTGAACCTCACTTTTTCTGAAACCACGGAGATCAAGCACGTAGCCAGGATTTTGTTTCGGGGGGCCCGCCCATGACAAAATGCTGTATGAGGGGGAGGGGGAGAGGAAGTCCCAGCAAAATTGAAGATTGGGGAGGGGGGCATGGGGACCCCCTGGCTACGTGCCTGACGGAGATGACTGAGGCGACTTGTCGTTTTGACGACTTGTCGTTTTCATGTTAGAAAAATCGACTACATTTGATTTTATTTGTTTGTATTTTTAACGCTTCAAAAATACTTTTAAGTGGCAGCACGTGTTATAGCACCAATTTAAGCAACGTTGAACTAGAACACGACACGCTTCGATAGCCGCGCTCAATAAAGAATGCTCACAGAAAGGGTATAGACTTATATATTGTTGTAGGGTACGGTTATCCTAAAGTCACTTTTGGTTATCCAAGAGCTAAAAACGATCCACTAAAACTTTTTTAATATCGACACACACCATTGCTGTCTTCTCACCTCATGTGGTTGTTGGGATGTGTAAATATAAATGACATCCACATTCGTTGGCCATCATATAGTGTGAGTTAGGCACACAATATTTTGTGCCCGTTGCTAGAAAACAGAGATCCGCTACAAGATGCCCGCGCCTGGTACATAGTTCTCTTTTCCATCGATCCCAATTTGAGACAGGTTTGAGCGTGATAAGCCGGTTTTTTGAAGATGGAATGTTTTGTGAACATGTAAGTCATCCTCACATATTCAAGTCACCACATCTCGCGCATGTGTTCTGAGCTCCTTGATCAACCGAGAATATCTATGACACGTTCCTTCAATGGGTGTGGGGATGCACCGCAGCTCCCAAGTATGCGTTTGCTTTGCCACGGGCTACAGCCAAACAACTTCGACAGCTCAAATTCGGTGACTGGGAGGGCGCAGCCTTGCAGCTCCGTGAAACCTACACCCGATGGGCTAGGCTTGGCGAGCGCCAAAAAATCGGGCAGATTACGCGATAGGAGCTGAAGATACCTGTAAGTCACGAGGTCGCTGCTGCCTCACCCATCGCCCGTCGCTCAGAATGGGGATTTTCTCGGCTTATCCTCTCAGAAGAAGCCGGCGCGAAAGGGGACCCTTCCCCCCGCCTCGCCGTGCTACAAGACAAGAAAGAAAAGGAAAAAAAGAGGGCGAGGAGGACTTTCCGCCAGGCGGAAGAATATTTCTGCTGGTCCCCCTTTAAGGGACTAATAACGAGCTAGACACCTTTGCTTACGTTTGTTATACATTACCTGAGGGTTCATATAAACAAGTCCACAGATACCACCCGTGTAGTCCGTTGAAAAACTATCCGAATCTAGCAAAGGTCAAATGCGAGCAATATATACTAATAAATGTTCCTTCTTTTTATGTTTTACTTTGCCCCTGCACTTTGGCTGTCTTACTTGTGATTCTCTCCCCAATGGCCCAAACTGTATTTAGCATGTTGCTCGAGCAGCATGCAGCTTTTCTACCTCGGCGATCTTGTTTAAAAACATATACAAAAAAATAGTATACCTAACCTGCCAATTCATTCAGACCATCAGCAGCATTTATTGTGTGAGATGTAAATCTATAGTGATGCTCCCGCAATTGTGGCCATATTTCTTTATTTTCATGTACCAGCTGTGATTCATGCATTGCCTGCCCTGTCAACCATGCTTAAAATGTTGGTTGAAGTTTCGCCTGTAGCTACGGGCCATACCTCAATAAAGCCACAAATAAAAATTTACACTTCCTACTAAAAACAAGGAAAAAAAATTAAATAGAAACGAGCGCGCCGACAGCTAGCGTCGTCACAGCCTCCACAGGGCGAGCGGGGCGAGTCGGGGAAAAATTTTCTCCTCGCCGTGACGTCACCCCGGTTTGCCGTAAGGGGCCGCCACGCGAACTTCTCGGGGCTAATAGGAAAATGTATGTTCTTAATGCTATAGATTCACGGCTATTCACTATGCTTTAGCCGGCTATAGAACGGTGTATGACCGTAAATTTATAGACTCGCGACCACTGAATTTTATTTAGCCTAGTCAATGTTTTTTTATGTAACCAAAGATCCGAACCTTATAAGGTGCTTTAGCCGGCTATAGAGGCATGCATGTTCGTCAAGCTATATATTCCCGCCCATTCAATTTTCATTAGTCAGCACCGTGGTGTTTTATGTCGCTTCGGCTAAAAACTCGCGACCTTCTTCTCACCGATGCACAGGTAGGAAAGTGGAAGAGAATCATTCATGCCCATGCACTGGGTGAGACAGTTCTCTATCTAGCCAAATAAGGTCGCACGTGCAATAGACACGAGATCACAAAATCGTCCTTATCTGCCTGTAGACGTATTGAAGTTTGGCCGGCTGCTTTCTATACAGAGATGGCAGTAATGACATTACTGTAATGGAATTACAGTAATTAAATTACTTTTTGGAGTAATGAGTAATGTAATGAATTACTTCTCTAGGCTAGTAATTTAGTAATGTAATGAATTACTTTCAGGCAGTAATTTCGAGAAAATTACTCATTACTCTTGAAATTACTTTTGTCCTAAATTAGAAAATTCGTTTGCAAGCTTTAAGAAAGGAGAGAAAAATTATTTTGCATGGTGAAATGTTGTGAAAGAGCACCAAAGGAAATAATCGACGGCCACCTGAGAGCAAAGCCTCGTACGAAGAGCTGGACTGACGCACAAAGGAGTGCTGGAAAGACGAAGGAGAAAAGCTTGCGTATAGACATCACTGGAGGGCAACGGCTTACGAACTCCAGGCAGGACAGATTAACGGCGTCGCGTCATCACGACGATACTATACTTCGTTCATCCCTAAGCTAACAGTGCTGTGGGAGCTGCAAGCTAACCAGAACCAATCAAACACGTCTTTTAATCACGTGTCCCGTCCCTTTTTCTGCGCGTGGGTATACGAACGAGAGCGTGGTTACGTGGCGATCGATAGACGTGTGACTGCTCCAACGAACACGTAGCTTCCACCGTTCATCCCTAAGCTGACAGTGCGTCAGCTTAGGGATGAACGGCTTATAAGGTACAAGGCGACGGGCACAGCACCAGTGAGTTAAACATGATTTAAAACCTAAGAGGACAGGGCAAACAGATCCCCAGCCTTGTACTTTCGTCAAGGTGAAACCGTAAGCTGCGACCATTTTGAACAACAAACGACCGGAATAAATAGTTAATTCCAAATGCCTTGTCAAAGCCCCGGAACGTTTCGTGCGTCCTCGAGCAAAGCAGGTGCCGCTCACGGTATGCTTCGCTGCCTTCTCTTGGGAAGTTTATTCGGGAATAATCCTACAAGCAGATATCGCCCCCGTTTGCTGGGTCCCCAACTCGCGACGCTTCTGCTTAGCAATTATCCGGGCCCTTTGTATGAAAATGCGCAAAAACTTGGACTCTTCATGTGTTTCGGAAAAATGCTCCTTGAAAGAAATGACGCAGTGGAGGGTACAGGCACGCGTTCCCTCTCCCATTTTGAGCGCTGAATAAAGCTGTGCGCGGGCTCTCCTCCTCTCCACTGCATCGTCAAGAAAAGTTATAAAATTAGATTGCGTCCGAGGCGGAAGGGTAACGTTTCACGTGACGACTCCTTGTAAGAACGAGCTGCCATTGCCCGACTAAACAAACTGACACGGACTACAGCTTCTAAATCAGGAGGACGGAAACATTTCACCCTTTTAGTAAGAACTTTCACCGTTGCATGAACAGCGAAACCGGTGAGTCGACTGTCTTTCTGAGCTATTCATAGCTCAGAAACATTCATCATGTTTAACACTTAAGTCGTGTGCGCCAGCAAAACCACTGTGCAGTATGGTTCACTTTGAGACAGATAAGGTTGTTGCGGTGTAAACAGGAAGATCTGTGTTTTGGTACATATAGACCAACTCAGCTCTTTGACGTGACATCACTGCAGTGGCGCTGCTGTAGGCACTGCGCATGCGCAGCGCCTCGCTTCTCTTGGATCTGGTTCCTGCACACGCGGTGTGTGGGCAAACAAGGGCTTGTTTTGGAAACACTGTGTTGGTGTATACAATAAATAAAATGAGCGTGAATTACTGCCTCAAGGTATTCAAAAGTAATGTCAAAGTAATTTCAAAGTAATTTCATTACTTTTGGAAAGTAATTGTAATGTAATGTCATTACCTTTAGTCTGCGGTAATTTGTAATGTAATTTAATTACATTTTTGCAGTTTTCAGAAAAGTAATTAGTAATGTAATTTAATTACTTTTTGAAAGTAATTTTTCCATCTCTGTTTCTATAGCCTTACCTCGGCGTTGACGTTCGCATTGCCTTACCTCGGCGTTGACGTCATCTCAATCTTCCGTTTTCTAGCTACAATATTCCTTCTATTTCTTACAGTGTATTTCTAATGTAAGAATGTGCATTTTGTAGCGTTAACGTCTTGTACTTGTCCGTGTCACTCCCATATTTGTTACCCATTAATATATATTTCTCTCTGAGTGCTGTACTTTCTATATTTAATGTTTTTGAGTATAGTTCGTCATTCTCCGCATGGCCATAAAACGAACATTACGTTCCTACCGAGGTGAGTCCTACTTTTGTCACAACAGTCTATCGCGCTATAAACTCGTCCACTGGAGTCTAATAGAATCTCGAGAGGGCTGTCTTTAATGCTAGTGCACGCGTCATCAGTGTAGTTAGAGCAACAAGGTAGCAATCGCGAAGCGAGAGCCGATTTCCACTCGATCTGGCCGACCGCGCTCGCTCTGCTGAAATCTGAGAGTGCGAATCTCGAGCACCGTTAGCTTGCTGAAGGAGCAAGACGCTACTTTGTCGTCATGAATATTTTGCCCTTCCGAGCAGCTTCGAAGCCGTTCCAGCGCCCGGTGTACCTGTACGCAGTGTCGTTCTACAAACGTTCGCGCCGCAGAGCAACCTTCCGTCTGCAAGCGCCGGAGGTTCATCGTCGCGTCGTGGGGGTTAATGTTCGCGGGGGTTCATAAAATGCTCGCATTCAAGTCGGGACGACGAACTTCTACCGCTCATAGACTGCCAACAGGAGCCAAGAAAGGTTGCGATGTTGCGTGGGCGGTTGCTGACACGCGCCGCATAGCAACCTTCCGTCTGCGAACGCCGGTGGTTCATCGTCGTGGGGGTTAATGTTCGCGGGGTACATAAAATGCTCGGATTCAAGTCGGGACGACGGACTTCTACCGCTCATAGACTGCCAACAAAAGCCAGAAAGGTTGCGATGTTGCGTGGGCGGTTGCTGACACGCGCCGCATAGCAACCTTCCGTCTGCGAGCGCCGGTGCTTCATCGTCGTGTGGGTTAATGTTCGCGGGGGTACATAAAATGCTCGGATTCAAGTCGGGACGACGAACTTCTACCGCTCATAGACTGCCAGCAGGCGCCAGAAAGGTTGCGATGTTGCGTGGGCGGTTGCTGAAACGCGCCGCATAGCAACCTTCCGTCTGCGAGCGCCGGTGCTTCATCGTCGTGTGGGTTAATGTTCGCGGGGGTACATAAAATGCTCGGATTCAAGTCGGGACGACGAACTTCTACCGCTCATAGACTGCCAACAGGAACCAGAAAGGTTGCGATGTTGCGTGGGCGGTTGCTGACACGCGCCGCATAGCAACCTTCCGTCTGCGAGCGCCGGTGCTTCATCGTCGTGGGGGTTAATGTTCGCGGGGGTACATAAAATGCTCGGATTCAAGTCGGGACGACGAACTTCTACCGCTCATAGACTGCCAGCAGGAGCCAGAAAGGTTGCGATGTTGCGTGGGCGGTTGCTGACACGCGCCGCATAGCAACCTTCCGTCTGCGAGCGCCGGTGCTTCATCGTCGTGGGGGTTAATGTTCGCGGGGGTACATAAAATGCTCGGATTCAAGTCGGGACGACGAACTTCTACCGCTCATAGACTGCCAGCAGGCGCCAGAACGGTTGCGATGTTGCGTGGGCGGTTGCTGACACGCGCCGCATAGCAACCTTCCGTCTGCGAGCGCCGGTGCTTCATCGTCGTGGGGGTTAATGTTCGCGGGGGTACATAAAATGCTCGGATTCAAGTCGGGACGACGAACTTCTGCCGCTCATAGACTGCCAACAGGCGCCAGAAAGGTTGCGATGTTGCGTGGGCGGTTGCTGACACGCGCCGCATA
>JAZHYW010059437.1:0-75784 GCA_037355805.1 Ixodes ricinus | reverse complement strand
TCAGCTACTGTCGTCGGGGTATGACGAACAAGACCGCCGAAGATTTCGCTCTTCCGTCCCTCATCAGGATGCGAAGCTTCTTTTCCTCGCTGGCCGTAGGGTCTTTGGAGAGCATGAGGCCATGCCAGATCTACCTCAACAAGCAGAAGGTCCTCAATACCCGCTGTCGTCGATGCTGGCTTGCGAATGTTCGCTTAAGTTCAGCAATGCAGGTATCCCAAGATGTAGGAAGCCTCGTGGTTCTCGTACCAGTCCCCTCGCTGTGCCCTCCAGCGAAAAGTAGAAGTTCTGGACGCACTGTTCCGTAGTCTATCCGTTATGTTCGGCGACACGTTGGTAGTCCTGGATCCTGTCTTCCACGTCCTCAGGAGACCTGCGTGGAAGGGAGTCGGGCTTCGTGGAATGACGGGCAGGTAAACAACGGCAGGTGCTGCTGTGGTCTGCGTCGCCGATGAAGCCATCGTCGTTACGCGGAACACTTGTTCCTGCCGGGAATGGTCAGAGTTTAGGAGCTTGTCCCAGAAGTCGGCGGCTGGTACGATGCTCCGAGTCTTCAACGAAAGGTCGTCAGGGAATGGAGGCTTAACAGAACGGGTTCTTGTAGGGAGTGGCCTGCATGGGTTTCATACGCACCTCCACCAAAATGTCATGAATGACAAGTGATGAGGCAGTGAATAACTCAGTAAACTAAACGTTTAATCAGGCGAACATTGCCCAAAATAAAGAGAAAAGTAAAGATAACAGTATAGCGTCGCGGGCGACGAAGTCGGCGAAGAGCAGAGTCGAACGCTGGGGCGAAACTGACACCGGCTTGCCACGCGGAGCGCTGTTACACGCGTGGGCATCCTGGATCATTCGGCGTAGAAGGTTCGGCGCGTAGAACATTCTAACCTCGAATCAGCAAGACTGTTCTCAGGTACAGAACATCACATTACAGCCTCAACAAAAATGTAGCCGCGGCCAGGCTCACTCTTTGGTATATTTACATTTTCGTCTTCGTCTTCTTTTGGTATCATGGGCTAGGCCATGGAGAATAATCGGGTCTTTTTCTTCAATAGGATGCTAAACCGTAAACCAAAAACTGAAAGTAAAACTAATGTTAAAATAAATAAAATTAGCACTCAGTTGCGAGCGGCTAGCCGCGCCAGCTGCACCGAGATGGCCGAGGGCCCAGCAAGAGTTGCTGATGATGATGTTGTAGCTGTTCCCATGCTCGCGCCTAGCCAAAAAATAGGGTCGTAGGCGAGCGCCACCTTGTGGCGTTTGGCTACAATACGATTGCAGACCGGCCGCAATGGGAGAGCGAGCCACCTGACAGTGCATCTTAGTACAGGAGGCGTTGCTCTGGGGAAGTTGTAAACGAAAGCTACTAATATTCGCTGCAACCATTAGGTGACACGAGCTACCACCCCATAATAAAACACAGAGCTATTAGCCCCGTGCGCCACCGAAAGCAGTCGCTGTGGTGCGGCCTTCCACGATTGGCCGAATCGCTGATCTATGACTGTCGGAAAGGGGATTTATCATTGACGGAATAAGAGGAATGAAAGAACTTTAATTTTGACGGTGTTGGCAGTGTTTCTTTGAGAGCGCAATGATTTCAAGCTTCCACCATGCTATTTACAAACACCATCGAACTTGTTGTTCGTCAAGTAATGACGTCACAAGGGGAACCATAGGAGGGCGCCACCAAAACATCTCGCCGCTAATCGCGCATCGGCCCTCGTCAAATTTGGCTAAATACTTGTACGTACCTAGTAGAAAAATTGCGGTTAACGTTTTACCTAGGTGAAGGTTAACCGGTTTTCAGAAAACAGGCCCAGGCTATGCTCGAAAGGACTAAAAAATATCTGTTTTAGGTGATTTTTGTAGTTTGCGCTTCTCTTGTCTTGAGTTGTCAATCTTATATTGAGTGGCATCGGGACGATGCGTTTTTATAAGGGGGAGTAATGCCGCGTGCGAATAAGCTGAGTTAGCAGCGTGCTTGACTCCCACGCCACTGGCCGGGGTTTGATCCCCGTCGGCGCATGTCCTCATAATCTTTCTGTTGTTTGCATGACTGGAATGTTCCCGACGACTCGAGAGTCTTCTTGTTTGTTTGAGCATGGATACTTCTAGATACCCACGAGCTTACAAATAGAGCTTCGCATGGCTGCTTGGGGCAGTCGCCCTTCCGTCGCCGTGAAAGTATGAACGGTCTTTTTTGTTACTTTATGTTCCTCGGCACAAGGTCACGGCGTTAAACATTCATTTAAAGTTTTATTATACATGTTTATGTTTTCTTGAGGAAAATATTACAGGAGTTTCCTAACATGCAATTTAATGCTGAGGAGGTCGCACTTCTGAATCATGACGATCGGCAGTTTCGTCTACTCTGAACAAGCCTCAAGATGGCGGCGTCCACAACAATGTCGCAGAACAGAGTGCCGACACTCAAAGCGCAACTCATTTAGTAGGTCAGGGCTCAACCACTCTCAAGGTCATGTTCTCGCCATCAAGGTCATGTATATCGAGGCCACGTAATGATCGTGGCTCAAGCGCAAGGTCGCGTAATTAAAGTCACGTAAGCTCCGTGTGAATCTAGCGCCGATAGCGTAAGCTCATAAGCGTTGGTAGCTGAGGCTGACGTGACCTGACGACCTTGACGTCTCCCTCCACGTCGTTTTAGAGGTCGTCTAAGTAGTTGTCCTAGAGGTTATCCTAAAGGTCATTCCTGAGGTCTCTTAGGGGTCGATCTTGACGTCGTCCTCCAAGTCGTCATCCTCGACGTCGTCCTAAACGGTGTTTTTAACGTCGTCTTAGAGGTCGTCCTAGAGGTTATCTTTGACGTCGTTCCAGACGCCGTCAATGACGTCGTCCTCGACACTGTCCATGAGCTCGTCCAAGAGGACGTCGTTCTTTGATCGTCGTGGATGTCGTCTTTGACAGTGTCCTTGATGTCGTCCCTAGAGTGGTAGAAGTCCCAGACGACGTCCTCGACGCCGTCTTTGATGTCGGCCTCGACCTCTTCCTCTATGTCAACCTAGACGTCCTTGACGTCGTCTTTGATGTGTGTCCGCATATTGCCACGCGCGTTGCCTAGCGAGCGCGTGCGGTGGCCAATGGGTTACCGTGCTTGGCTGTCGCACGGAAGGTCCAGGTTCGATTCCAGTCGGCAGAATGTTTTTGTTTATTTATTCTTTCAACTCTGTGTTCTCGTGAGTTCGAGAACATTGTCGTCTGATCGAGTTCCGAATGTCCTACGCGCCGAATGTTCTACGCCGAATGTTCCAGAAACCCACGCGTGTACATAACGGACTCCGCATGGCGAGCGGACTCAGTCTCGCCCTAGCGCTCGATCCTGCTGTTTCGCCGACGTCGACGCCTGCGACGCTAACCTTCTTCTGTTTTGTTTGGCACAAGTTCTCCCCATTAAACGTTTAGTTTCTCCAGTTATTATCCGCTTCATTATTTGTCATTCGTGAGAATATTACAACCATTCCATTCCATTCTTTTCCTAATTGTTTTCAGCTAACGACGTTCCTGTAAAGCTAGATTTATGACATCAAAACGCTGGAATATTCCAACATCTCATAATTAAAAGGGTCGAACAATATTTACTTCCACTTAATTTTTGCAAGTAAAAACTAAATCTTAAACGAAACCTCTGGAAAAAACTCAAAATTAATTGTGTAGTGTGTTCGGGAATTAGAGCTGTTGGAATGCATCTGCTGGGATTTCAACCTGACGGGGGCAGTTATTGTTTTCAAAGACAGATGTCATAAACAATAATTGAAAGGAACTCAGATGTGTGCTAATTAATTGATTTTAGTACAACACGTGAAAATCTTAAATCTAATGAACCTCGTATTCCGCTCGCGAATAACCAGATTGCCCAGCACTTGTACACTTTCATCATTAATTGTACTTACATGGTTTATATTCATTGACTGAATACACGACGCACGCTTCTCCGACATAATGAATGGTCAGTGTATATTGGTCTGGAGAAAAGAAAATTGTGACTCGTTTGAAGTTTCACTTGTATGTCTAATGATAATAATAAAACTTTCAGTCTTTCCTACTCTGGTGAAGAAGGAAGACCAGCGGAGCTGTACAATGGAAAGTAATAGCCGGCCGCAAGTCGGCAAGCCAGAGTGGAAGGCTGCCGTCATCTATGAGCGACGGTGGCAACCAGATACGTGGCTTGCCGCCATCGCTCATAGATGGCGGTAGGTGTCCAGAGTTCGGTGTCTTCATTTCTTTGCGGAGGACACTGATCCTGGGGAAACGTGCCCTTAACAGCTCTGCTGTAAAATGTCAATTTTATTTCGATCTTTTTGGTTCTGCGCATTTCAAGACAATGGTATAATGAATGAAGTGTTGGCGAACACTGAGCATTATTCAGTCATGCATAAACCCATTCATTTGTAGTCACATATTTCAAATAGATACAGTATAAATTCCAACGTAGTCGTATTCTCTTTGTAGGTATACAGGTTGGCAACAAAGCTTTGTCAGGTTTAGACAGTGAAAGAATACACTTATGCACTCTATCATACACATTTGTATTGTAGGACACGCGTTTCTGAAGTCAGCTCCGTTGTAAAACGAATTTTCATGTAAATGTTTCGCTCACCAGTCATTTAATAGTTTACTTTTTTTAAATATAGGTTCACCATACAACATTTCACTCCTTTCTTGTATCCAGTCGCTTTATAAAACTGTCGTCCCTCGGAATCTCGACTTCTGCAAAACGGCCTCTGCGTTCCGACCTCTGTTGAATAATTCGCTTTTTACTAACAGAATTCTATTTGTCTGCTGACGGATCTTTTTGGTCTGAGGTCGATGCTTCGATCTAATAAAACAAACTAATTTAATAGTCCGACATCGGGTACAGAATAGACCCTTCCCGAAAGTCAGTCTACCCACCCAGTACAAAGCCAAACCGACGCTCTAATGGCGGCACTACACAGCATCTTCACACCAGGAAAATGCGGGAACGTCTTCGAAAGCATAGAGCAGAAAGGCAAAATGGTGCTGGTTCTTTTACGTCACCTTCGACTCACGAAATCAAGGGTGCTTGATTTAGCAGAGCACGAGCTCCTGATCACCGTCAGTTAGAGCGGCAATATTGAGGCTCTTGGGACTGCCACAAGATGACTCTGACTTTTGAAAAGGGTCTATTGTCAACGTCGTTCGGGAGCCATCGCATCTTTTCTTCTCATCGTAGTGCACAGCTTCCGTGATCAAGAGGCCGTGGTCGTGGCAGCTCCAATGCTTTGGTCGCGCGCTTGGTCTCTTTTTTCGGTGTCCTCGCATGCTTGAATAGTTCCAACATTTGCTTTATATTATTTTATTAGTCTGTCTCGAGGGGGTCATGTATAATCTTATTGTTTGTTCCTTATTTAGAGTGTGTCCTATTCAGGTGCACCAATCTTAAATACCACTGTGAGGAAGACCAAAAATGCCTTCAGGACAGAGAAGTCAGAAAGTAAATGCCAGAAAGTGCACAGATAGTCCATTCGGGCTTCGCGCATCTCCGGCAGGGGCAATACCAGAGTTAGGGCTCCGCACGCAGGCACGGTTGGGTGCATACGCGCCCTTAAAAACGTGTTTGAGAAAAAAGACAGTTCTTGGAGCTCTTGTCACGCTGTGCCATCTCACGACGTCCGCCTGATGTGGGAGCGACCTTCTGACACGCTTTCACCGTGGTGAGGGGGTGCCGTTCACTCACCTCTCTCTGACGTCTACAGTCACTGACATTTTAAGAACATTTCGAGAAGACATTTACATTTAAGACTGCTTATGTGTAGGAATGCGAAAGCATTCCTACACGCAGCATATTCCTAGAAGCAGCGTGCAATGTCTTCCTTTTTGCACACGGCGCTCGGGAGGTGACATCACGCGCCCCCCCCGCCATCCCCCCCGGTGCGCAGGCGCGGAAAACCCCGTCGGCTACTCGACGGCTTTCGTGACAAAGCGTCGCGTTCCTGTGCATTTCTTTGTGTTTTATTTCTGAGGCGTGTCCGCTTTGAGCTTGAGCGCACCAGCCGGCTTCCGTGACGAAGCATCTGCGTCGCTGTGCTTTTCATTGTGTTTTATTTGAAATGAAATTTAGGTGCCGTTTCGCTCAGCCAATAAGAATGTAGGTGCCGTTTCGCTCAGCGAATGGGAATTTAAATGCAGTTTCGCTCATCCAATTCATATTTTGGTGCCGTTTTTTGCCGTTTTCACTCCATGAGATCTTTAATGTTTTTTGCATTAAAACGCAGGACCTTGCTTACTATATTTAACTTTCTTGCTTTGTCATTCATTCCCCGGTGCTCTTACCGTCTAATGCCAAAATATTTTTGGCCGGGGAGCGATGATAAGACGCCCAAGACTAGCCACGTCCTGAGTTTCTTAATCTGTCAGTGACCATAGTTGCTTATCTCTAACTTTGATATATGAAAGTGTCAAATATGAACATTTTATCTTTCCTGTCGTTCGCAGTCACGTGTATTCCTATCTGGTATTTGGGACAAAAACAAATTATTTCAACCTAGAATATGCGAGAATATATAGTTGATGCAAAACAAGAATGTGTGACAATCACGAACTTTCTTAAACACCATCCAGCGGCGTGCAGAGATCAAAACGATGTTTGATCGTAGAACAAAAGTGACGACATGCAAGATGGCTGCGCCCTTGTAGAAAAGGTGCATACGAGGGATCAGGAAAAAGGCTTACACAAACACAGCCTTCGGCTTGTAACTCGATCCTCATGGTTTCTTGTGTGTGTGTGTGTGTGTGTGTGTGTGTGTGTGTGTGTGTGTGTGTGTGTGTGTGTGTGTGTGTGTGTGTGTGTGTGTGTGTGTGTGTGTGTGTGTGTGTGTGTGTGTGTGTGTGTGTGTGTGTGTGTGTGTGTGTGTGTGTGTGTGTGTGTGTGTGTGTGTGTGTGTGTGTGTGTGTGTGTGTGTGTGTGTGTGTGTGTGTGTGTGTGTGTGTGTGTGTGTGTGTGTGTGTGTGTGTGTGTGTGTGTGTGTGTGTGTGTGTGTGTGTGTGTGTGTGTGTGTGTGTGTGTGTGTGTGTGTGTGTGTGTGTGTGTGTGTGTGTGTGTGTGTGTGTGTGTGTGTGTGTGTGTGTGTGTGTGTGTGTGTGTGTGTGTGTGTGTGTGTGTGTGTGTGTGTGTGTGTTTTTCTGCTTTAATATATCAATTATGTAACAAGGTATGACGCACGTGCGTTAAACGTTACGTGCACTTTGACTACTTGGGTATATGCGTCTTAGTGTACCTTTAAGCTAAACATCAAAGCGTTATGTTACTGTGGACTGGGTAACGAAGGCTATAGTCTAATATTTTCGAACTAATAAACTACAACTGGAAAAGGCTAAAAATGTAAACGTATGAAAATAGGGCCAGGAATCTAAAAGAGGTTCACCATAATAATAAAAAAAGATCTAAAAGGAGTGAAACGAAAACTACTTATCATTCCTTTGGTTTATATTTAAAAAATACTTTCTGGGTATATGTTGAAAAACGCCTGCGAGCACAAGTCGACACACAATAAAACAAATTAACTGCACACAAGTAGTTGAACACCAAATCGAAGAAATATGAAACGTGTAGCTGCCTCTGAAATGTAAGGTCTCCAACAAGCTGCTTGCTTTTCAGGGATTAGGGTAAGCGTGTCTGGCAGGGTAAGCGTGTCGTACCCTTGGCAAGGCACACTCACCCTAGTGGTTAGCAAGGAACGGTAGCAACTCTGACATAGTCTCACTTTTGATTTCCGGAAACCGTTTAAAACTTTTATAATAGATTAAATAAATCTATGTAGTTCATTATGTTAGACCAATATCGAGTCCCTCAAACTAGTGTATCTGCCAAAGTTGCTAAATCTAAATGGACCCCTTACAATCGAGAATCACTAAACCCCCATAAAATGCCTGTTTACGTGCGCTTAAAATATGAATCGATGATATAAAACACGATTTTAATGCACACGGAAACTCAGCCGAACACATATTGATGTGACATTTGACGACCCCCGTAAAAAATATACTCAACGGTCAACGGTATAGATTCGTTTTTAACGAAGCGGAAACGCGTTAAAATAAATTAGGTTAGGAGTGGCTAGTCTATTTTTTACAATTACTTGCTCTTAACAATGAAGCTGAAGGAAAGAATGCACTCGGATAACTTTGAGTTATCGGCATTCTGGAGCTTCAGAGGTATTCTGAATTCTGAACCCTCTCCAGCTCCCCTTTTACAAAAGTTAGATACTTGCACAGTGTCACACTAATTAAACAATAAATACAGTGATACAGTATAGAATTATTTCTAAATCACCTAAGGGTTATACTTATAAAGAGACTTTTATGCAACCTATTTTCTCCTATCCACAAGAAAATATTCTCCTTTCATAATATATATATATATATATATATATATATATATATATATATATATATATATATATAGTGACGGGCGAAAGTAAAGAAGACAAACGGGGACATGAGGAGAAGGAAGACGAAGTACGGACAGTGAAAAAAGGACAACGGCTGGAACGCTCGTAACATTTTGGTGGCAGCGGTGGGACGTTCAGCATGAACGCCCGCTCCCAGCCTGCAAATCCGGAACCAAACTGGGAGCGACTCACCGAACAGCTTTACAATCGATTGGTGGAGAAGAGCTCGACTGACGCTGCAAATATACTTGCACAGTTCGACGATCGCCTCGCCCCTCGCATTGCAAACGTGGAGCAGACTTTACATCAACAAGTCACCGATGTACATCAACACCTCTCATCTGTACATACTCGACTGGAGCACCTGGAACAGGCCCTACAAACTGGTACGCGACCAGAAGGTTCGGTTGACCCTTCCCCCAACCAGGAAGCAGCTGCGATCCGCCATTGCAGAAACGATGAGCCCGAGAGACAGGCAGAGATAGCTCCATCGGATTCCGGCGCTAGGCGGCTCAAACCTCCGACGTTCGACGGTCTTGGCTCCTGGAGGGCGTTCATCGTGCAATTCGAAACGGTGGCTCTACACAATGGCTGGGACTCCCTGGCAAGGCTGCTGCCTTAGTCGCCCAGCTACGTGGAAAAGCGGCAGAGTCCCTCGAGTGTATTCCGGATTCAAGTCGAACTACATATGAAGATCTGTTACAAGCTCTGGACTCTCGATTTAATGATGCGCATCTACAACAGCTACACCTAACGGCGCTCAAAACCTATCGCCAGGGAACAGAGTCGCTACAAGAGCTAGCCGACGCCGTCGAGAGTTTGGCGAGGAAGGCTTTGGTGGGGTGCTCTGAAGATACACTCCACCTGATGAGCACTTCTGCTTTCATCGATGCCATCAAGGATCCCGAAGTTCAACGATGTGTGCGGCTCGCGCGACCCTCCACGCTCCGCTCTGCCCTGGGTCACGCTTTGGAAATGCACGCGGCGATAAGAGCAACAGCGTCCACGGTGAGCACAGCAAACCATATTGCTACTACTGGTGGCACGCAAGACGGCCCCCGCAGGCCTGACTGGCGTCAATGCTTCAACTGTGGACGACGAGGCCACCTTGCTCGATCTTGCCGGAATCCGTGCCCTACACGTCAGGAACACCCTCCGCGCGTGCCCGACAAGGCGGAGTCCCGTGTAGTCCACGAAGTTCCCCTGGCTACAACATCGATGTGCCCATCGCTGACCCCACACGTCACTGTCTACCTGCCTGGAATCGGACAATGTACCGATGCTATTATAGACACCGGAGCTGGGGTGTGCGTCATCGATGCTAAGTTGCTACGATCGGCCGACCGTATCGCATCAACAACAGACTGTAAAGAACTACGACTTCTCTCGCCAAACGGAAGCCACATTCCTTACATCGGACGCATCGAACTGACCGTGGAAACACTTGGAGAGAGTGTGACACTTTCATTCTACGTTGTGGAGAATTTAAACCCTCCAGTTATTCTCGGATGTGACTGGTGTGCGGCAGTCAATCTGCTCGTCTCCTTTGAACACGGTCATGCGCAGTTATCAACACAACGAGAATGCAAGTCCCGTTGTACGGCTGCCGACGCATCGACGTTGGGACTTTGTGAAGAACTTAGGCCGAACATTAAGGAAACATCTGTGTACCAAGGTTTTTTCTGCTGCGCACTGTTTTTCCTAATGAGCGTCGTACAAACAAGTTTGAACACCATGCGCCTACTTGCTGAAACTTTCAAGAATGTTTTACGCTCTTTGCTACCCCTCAAGTTCGTTCGCGAACCGTTCATGGGCTCAGTTGTTGCCACGAAAGACATTACGGTTCCAAAGTCTTCGGCGGTCTGGGTCCCAGCAACACTTCAGGGAGATAAGCGATCGGGAGACTTTATAATCGAAACGGTTCTGCACTCGCGCCCTGGGGCGGAATTCGCCACGCCCCGCTGTCTCACCTCCTCTCGCCAAGGCGTCTTGGACATTCTTGTTGCTAACTTGGCCAGCGACGACCTTCACCTAAAGCGAGGCGACAGCTTAGGAGTTGCTTTTGAGATTGAGTCACAAACGGTGGTTGCCACTCTTGTAAGTTCGCCTTCGTTTCCCGCTTCAGAAGAACAGTTGGGCAGAACCGGACCCCTGCCATGGCCTGAGTTTAACTTTGGACCCAATCTAACCGCGGCAGAGAAAGAATCTATTCAGTCCCTACTCATGAATTTTCGAAGCTGCATCGCCGTTACAAAAGAAGAGCTGAGTTATACGCCCCTCGTGCGCCATGCCATCAACACCGGTGACCACGCGCCAGTACATCAACACCCACGACGAGTCTCTATGCCCGAGAGACGGGAAATCAACGCTCAAGTTGACGATATGCTCCAAAGGGGCATAGTAACACCTTCTAACAGCCCGTGGTCGTCGCCTGTGGTGCTCGTCAAGAAAAAGATGGCTCGACAAGGTTCTGCGTCGACTATAGAAGGTTGAACAGCATCACTAAGCCCGATGTGTACCCCCTACCTCGACTTGATGATGCCCTTGACCGTCTCCATGGTTCCCACTATTTCTCGACCTTGGACCTCATCTCGGGATACTGGCAAGTTGAACTTGATCCAGATGACGCTGAAAAGTCAGCCTTCGTAACGCCTGACGGCCTGTTTCAGTTCAGACGTTTGCCGTTTGGATTGTGCAATGCACCGGCGACCTTCCAGCGTCTTATGGATAAAGTCCTCGGCCACTTGAAATGGACCATGGCCTTGGTCTACCTTGATGACGTAATCGTGTATGCCGAGAGCTTTGACGAGCATCAACATCGTCTTAGTCTTGTTTTAGATGCCCTCTCGAAAGCTGGACTTCGTGTAAAACCATCAAAATGTTTCTTCGGATATGACGAAGTAATCTACCTCGGCCATGTCGTCAACAAATATGGTATTCGTCCAGACCCTGCAAAGCTGTCAGCTTTTGCTAATGTACCCGTACCCACAACGATCAAGGAACTAAAGAGCTTTCTAGGTTTCGCGTCCTACTTTCGCCGCTTTGTGGAGAACTTTTCAGTGAGGGCTTCTCCCTGAACCGGCTCCTAAGAAAAGACGCCAAATTTGTATGGGGAGCGGAAGAAGCGGCAGCCTTCGCGGACCTCAAGAGAGCTCTTCTAGAACCGCCTACGCTGGCTCATTTTGTAGATGACGCACGCACCGTCATCCACACTGACGCCAGTGGAGAAGGCTTAGGTGCTGTCCTTCTTCAACAGGACAAAGATGGTCAAGAACGCCCCGTCGCCTACGCAAGCAGGAGGCTTAGTGAACCAGAAAGCCGGTGCCACTCTTCCGAACTGGAGTGTCTCGCAGTAGTGTGGGCTGTGGAAAAGTTTCGCCCTTACCTCTACGGCAAGACATTTACAGTGGTCACCGACAACTCTGCATTGCAGTGGCTCCAATCGAAGAGCGATCTTACGCCAAAGCTTGCTCGCTGGGCCATGAAACTTCAAGAGTACAATTTTGCAATTGTTCACCGAAGCGGAAGACACCATCAAGACGCCGACTTCCTCTCCCGCAATCCCGTGGAGGATGGTTCATCAGTTTCTGTTTTAGCTCTGCTTGATTTGCAGGCAGCGCAGTCAAACGACACAGAGACGTCAGCTATCATCAGTCATCTCGCAAACACAAACAGTGACTCTTCTCGTCTTCACGGACGACGCCTGCAACGTTTGCGAGCACACTACCAGCTACGTGACGGGCTTCTTTGCCATCGATCACGGCAGTCAGATTCGTGGCTGCCTGTTGTTCCCACGAGTCTGCGCCGCAACGTTATGGTCATGTGTCACGACGCTCCAACTGCTGGTCACCTTGGACAACACCGGACATTAGAAAAAATCGCTCAAAGGTTCTGGTGGGCGGGTTTGAGAGGTGACGTTCGGCGGTACGTTGCTTCATGCACCACTTGCCAAATGCGCAAAACACCGCCGAATCAAAAAAGGCAGAACTTCACCAGATACCTCCCCAAGAAGTCCGTTTGAAGTAATCGGTATAGACCATCTGGGACCATTCCCAAAATCAGAAGATGGCAACAGGCACATAATTGTTGCCATAGACTACTTAACGAAGTGGGTTGAGGTACACGCAGTTCCCGACACGTCAGCGACACACCTCGTCAGTTTTGTGAACAACCATCTGGTGTTGCGGCATGGTACTCCACGGATGATCATTTCTGACCGAGGAACATCGTTCATGTCTCGTGATTTCAAGGATGTCCTTAGGAACTACGGGATTGAGCATGCAGCGGCTTCACCCTACCACCCCCAAACAAACGGATTGGTAGAGCGCACTAACCGTACTTTGAGCGATATATTAGCTGCATTCGTTAATTCATCTCACAAGAACTGGGACCAATATATTGACACTGCTGCGTTTGCACTAAATACATCCCGTCAAGAAACAACGAGCCAATCGCCTTTCGAGCTGGTGTATGGAAGGCTTCCCACGCTTCCAGAGGAGACAGCGATGAACACGACGTGGACCCGCCGCGCGCGGGACTATGAATGCGACTTCTCTGGGCGACTACACGAAGCAAGAGAAAGAGCTCGACTCGCCATCCTTCACAAGCAGTCACATCTCACCCAGCGCCTGCGCACTGGAAGTTCTGGACCATCGTTCAATTCAGGAGATTTAGTGCTTCTTCGAAGTCACCTCAGACGGCCGCAGCGATCCGAGAAATTGCTCCCAAGGTACTGCGGACCCTTCAAAATAAGCAGGCAACTCGGTCCTGTGACATATCGCCTCGAGAACTGCAAACCAGGGACTCAAACCGTAACCGTAACCGAAACCGAAAACCGTTTAGGAACGAAATTTTTCAGTAACCGTAACCGGAACGAAACCGTTATTCGAAATTTATAAAAACCGTAACCGTAACCGTAACCGTAAATTATTTACCGGTAACCGGTTTTAACCGATATTAACCGAAAAATAAAAAGATTAGTTTTCCTCAAGTATGACCTGGAGGAGGGATCTTGAAACGTCGTGGCCATTTGACAAAGTTACTGTCAGCGAGTGGTGCATCTGGTAATGCATTTCCGTTGAATCTAACTTTAGGATTAAGAATACTTAGTTGAAATCAGTAGTCGAGCTTATAATAGAAAAAGTCTCTATTTCTAAATCTTCCACACTCCTACATCGCTACATGTATTCAGTACGTGTCGCCTTCGGGGTATTAACTAATAAGTTAGAATTCTCAGATGTCCATCCAACTCGGTTCTATCAAAACCACCGATGTCCCTAACATGCGGTAGCCAGAATGAAGAAACGAGGTAAATTGACCATCATGCAGAGTTGGCGGAAAAGAAAACCTGGTATTCATTTAATCTGAAACATGTCGCGAGTGGCTATTTTGAAACAACACAGAAGGAAAAAAATGTCAGAGGTTTGACACTGGCGTTTTGTATGATATATATATATATATATATATATATATATATATATATATATATATATATATATATATATATATATATATATATATATATATATATATATATATATATATATATATATATATATCATACAAAACGCCAGTGTCAACCTCTCACATTTTTTTTCCTGCGCGTTGTTTCAAAATAGCCGTCGCGCATGTTTCAGATTAAATGAATACCAGGTTTTCTTTGTCGGTTACAGCGTAGATGGTGGGCATTGTGCGCAGACAATCATCGCGCCTCAGCTGCCGAGGCCAATATACCTCGGAAAGGACTCGCCATGTTGTGGTGCGCGTGTATTGCCGAGGACTCTTACACGGAGAACAGAGCTTTGGCTCTCGCTTAGCGCCGTGGCCATGGACAAGCTTTGCCATTGGCTATGCGAATGCCATTTTTCTTCATACTTTTATTTATTCAGATTTATTTAAAAAGCTCGGGAAGCCCTTTGGACGTTTCTTCCGCCACCTCAGCATGAGAAGGAAAATATGTCTTGCGCCGAGAGCTCGAGGACTCGATGGCCGCCGGCTCGCCATCGCGTGCTCAAGCGCGCAACGGCAGGTCGGTGGGAGCTCACCGACCGACAGTACCCATTTTATTGGCATAGATTTATTAAGAAAAAGAAGAGAGACGGCACGGCGAATAGCCCAAAACTAAGCTCGTCCATGGCCGCGGCGAAGCGCTAGAGCCAAAGCTGTCTTGTCCGTGTGTAGAAGAGTCCTTTCACGCCAATGCACGTGCACCAGAACACAGCGAGTCGTTCCCAGAGGTATATTGGCCTCGGCGGAGAGGGCTATGATTGCCGGCACACAGACCCCTACAAGTACTCTAAAACCGGCTCCGGAACATCTGCCCATGCGCTGTTGGGTAGCGGGGTAAGGTGGAGTAGTGGGCAGTGCGGCAAAGTCGACCAAACACGCAGAAGAAAGGGAAGTGAATTGAGTAAAAGAGAATTTTGTCTGAAACTGTGTCAAACGAGGTGGACGAAGAAGTAAAATCCAGGGCCATAAAGAAGTTCAAAATGCCAAGTAGCCCGCGGCCCGTATAATAAATATAATATCGTATAATATAAGAACACCCGACCGGACATTGGGAGGCCCAGAGTTCAAAATCTAGCTCCGCCATTTATTTTGGCTTTCGGCGGTTTCGTAAAACATTGATTCATTCGATGAAGTGCTGTTCATTGATCTGCATATTTTTTAAATGTTTATTATATATATGAGGTACATATAAGGTGCGTCTGCACCTTCTTTAATTTTTTCTGATATATAAATGCACCATTTTCTAGCGTCACAGAATCGCCAGCGAGAGCGATGTGCTTCGATAACCATAGGCGATTGCTTGGAAATAGCAAACATGACGTAGGTGTAACATGGCGCGACAACGAAGACTAGTGAAAGGAACGAACAACAGATCACATATTTTTGCATCTTTCTGTGTTGTTAATGTGTAGTTCGAATAGCTCTGTTGAATATATAAAGGCTGGTGTCATTGGTTGCGATCTGAGTGACCACCTCCCTATATTTATTTCTCTTAAAAACGTCCCGAAAAAGGTCTGCAAAACGAAGCGGACACCGATTCAAAAAATAACTTTAGATCGACTAGACGCCTTCGAGATCGCTGTCTCAAAGACAAATTGGAATAGTATATTTTGCGAACTTAGTGCCGATGGTGCTTACAACACTTTTATTGAATTATTTCTAAGTTTGTATAAGACATATTTTCCCTTCACACTTATAAAAACAAATAAACGCATAAGAAAACCTTGGATAACTCCAGAGCTACTTTGTAAAATTAAAACAAAAAACGTCTTATATGGTAAATTCGCAAAGTCAAGAGACCAGAATGATCTATCAATATTCAAAAACTATCGCAACAACCTAACGAAAGAACTACGGCGTGCGAGACAGCGTTATCATTTCGATATGTTCAAAGCCGCACAAGGTCGTGCAGACGTCATGTGGAAGCAGCTAAACTCTCTTTATCATCGTGGTCGCCCATCCAGTTCTATTGAAAAAATTATGCATAACGGCACTGAACTTACTGGTTGCTCATTGGCAAATGCTTTCAACGAACATTTTGTAAATGTTGCGAGTACGTCTGCAACAAATAATGCTGTTATTTTTAGCGATAAAAGAAACAGTGACACGATATTTTTAGACCCTGTGGTAGAACCAGAAGTGTTGAGTGTATTTCTTCAGCTTAAAAATAGTGGAAGCTGTGACGTAGATGGTATTCAAATAAGGCCTGTAAAGCACGTGATTCATTTGTTAGCACCTGTGATAACTCACATATTCAATATTTCTTTAGCCACAGGAGTATTTCCTAAGCGAATGCAAATTGCTAAGGTTTCAGTATTGCATAAAAAAGGAAGCGTAAATGATATGGGAAATTACAGACCCATCTCAATATTGCCAGTGTTTTCCAAGGCACTCGAAAAAGTCATTCATACCCGATTAACCAACTTTTCTAATAAGTATGACTTGATAACAGCGTCGCAGTACGGTTTTAGAAAGCACAAATCTACGGAATCTGCCTTACTCGTTCAAAAAGAATTCATTTTGCAAAGCTTTGAAAACAAAATGATGGCCCTTGGAGTATTCATAGATTTTACTAAAGCTTTCGACTGTCTCAATCATCAAATTCTACTTTCTAAATTAGATAATTATGGAATTCGAGGGCACGCTTTAGAGTTAATACGGTCGTATCTGGGGCATCGGATGCAATATGTCAGTATTAATGAAAACTCCTCCACCATAAAACCTATTCTTTCTGGCGTACCACAGGGTAGTATTTTAGGTCCTTTCCTTTTTAATATATATGTTAATGATATCACTAATATTAATCCAAATGCAAAATTTGTCAACTACGCTGACGACACAAGTATACTCTTTACTTCAAATAATGCTGATACCTTAATTGATATGGCAAACCTGACTCTGTCTAGATTAGAAATATGGAGTGAGAACAACGCGTTGCAAATAAATGTGAAGAAAACAAAAGCAGTGCTTTTTCGTCCTAAAAATAAACTTGTAAACATCACAAAAGACCTAAATTTAAATTCTAGCAAAATTGAAATAGTAAACTCCTTTAAGCTTTTAGGTGTTACTTTCTCTGAGAACATGTCGTGGGAAAATCATGTAAATTACCTTATTCCAAAGCTATCCCGGGCTGTGGGCATGTTAAATCGTCATCGTTATATTTTGCCAGAAAAAGTAAAATTATTATTATATAATTCTCTATTCCACTCCCACTTAAATTACTGCCACTTAGTTTGGGGTACAACGACTTTTACTAATCTAGAAAAGCTGCACGTGTTGCAAAAAAAAGCACTTAGAGCTATAGGAGATGTCCCGTTTGACTTTCATACAGGTAGCTTATTCAAAAAATTTCATGTCATAAATATCCACACTTTATATGATTACAGGCTTGCTACTAGCCTAAAAGTGGAGCAAATTAGAAATATAATTTTTTTTTATAAATCTTGCACAAATCTCGAAACACATTCATAGTTACCCTACCCGCGGAGCTGAATGTTGGGAGGTGGTCACACCGAGAACAAACTATGGCACACAAACGCTGAAATACGCTGTTCCTAAATTATTTAATCTGTTTTTAGCTAAAGGTATTGATTGGGACAAGTTATCGTTGAGTGAAGTGAGGTCACCCTTTTTCACTGATGATTAGTGTAATTGCTCTCTTTTCTCCGTGTTTTGTTCTTAATACTATGAGCTTGTTTTTGTTTTTGTTTGCCCGTCATGCCCTATACGTCAACATTGTGATAATCTAAGGTATTGTGCTCAACATGTTGTGATAGCGATCATTTTCTGTAAATTTGTGTTTCTCTTTCAATTGATGTATTATTTCCCCACTCTGTCGCTGCTGCTGTAGGCGGTCAGGAACCCGTCAAGCTGTGCCTCACAGCTTTTTTTCCTGATCGCCACCATCATCTCATGATGGAAATAAACATTATTATTATTATTATTATTATTATTATTATTATTATTAGTTCGTTCCTCTCTTCAGTCTTCCTTGTTTTGGGCTATTGCATTTACATTATGTTTGACTTTCACCAACTAGCCCAGCTCTCAATTTTATTACTTTATTCCACTTAGCAGTATTTTACTAGAGGATGGCTATAGTTCTGCTCCTTCCTTCAGTGTGGGCGAAGACTCGTCTGCATGTATTAGGTTGAAATAAACTATAGCGACGAGAAGGTGCGAATGGTTCTTCCAGCACCCAGTGGGAACTTTCTTAGGGTTGTTTACAAACGCTGCCGAACAACAAAGTAGGGATGTTTATTTTCATTTTTATTATATAGAATGCGATGATCCCTGAGTAGCGGAAGTAACATGTATGCTCGGGTATCAAACTATATAATGTAAGTAGATGTAGTGAACAAGCGTTGGAGCTAGAAACGTGTGCAACTTTTGACCAATTAGAAGTATTAAGACGTTTCTAAGTTCCTTGAATTTCACGTTGTTGGATATCTGGGACTACTTTAAACCGTTTATTATAAAACGGCTGTCTAGCATTTCAATTAAACAAATTATTGTAAAAACCGAAATAAACCGGTTTTTAGGAACGTGTAACCGGTAACCGAAACCGTAAAAATTAAAACCGTAAAAAACCGAAACGAAACCGTTATCAACAGGAAGCGGTAACCGTAACCGTAACCGAAACGTTATATTTTTCGGTTTGAGTCCCTGCTGCAAACGCTGCCTCAACGATGTGGTGACCACCGGACCCTGACGGCTTACGTCAGTCAACTCAAACTTTATATGACACCCGATGACTACGTTGGTTCTGTCCGGGACGGACTGTCTCCTTGGAGGGGGAGGGGGGGGGGGGGACCGATTTGCAACAGGCGAGAGTAAAAGAGGACGAGCGGGGACAACGAGGAGGAGGACGAAGTACACGTACAGTACAGGAAAAAGGACAACGGCTGGAACGCTCGTAGCAATATATATATATATATATATATATATATATATATATATATATATATATATATATATATATATATATATATATATATATATATATATATATATATATATATATACATATATATACATATATACATATATAGCTGTTCCGAATTAAAAATAGAACACGTGATATATATATATATATATATATATATATATATATATATATATATATATATACTCGGGAGTCATTGTTGCTGTTGGCCAATAAGTTGGCTAATTAATTAAACTTCGTTAATTAACCTTTTAATTAGCGGAAATAAACATACGGGAGTCCAACTGGAAACTTAGAGAGCATCGTCGGGAACCACTGCATCCAACTCTTTTTTAAAACGAATTGAAGCTCGTAGGAAACTCCGGGGCGCTGCACTAAGTTGCCACTTCAGTGAAGCAGGCGCAGCGAACCAGCAGTGGCGGAACGCGGATGAATAGATCACGATCGTACCCGCAGCCGCGAGAAACTTTGCGCCTGCTTCGCGAGTGGTAACTTTGGCGCGCCTCTGAGTTTCCCGCGAGCTTCAAGTCGTTCTACAAAGAGTTGATTTAGTGGTTTTGTTGATGGCGCTCTTCATAAGTTTTCCACTGGAATCCATATGAGCATATTTCCACTGATTAAATGTTAATTAACGAAGTTTGAATTAATTAGCCGAACCTACCGCAACGATTAATACCCACGCAATATGCCCCTGGCCGTATAACTCACCTGCATAAAACCGTATCAGTGCATAATTTACGGATTTTTTAAAATAAATCTGTTTCGAATTAAAAATGAACACGCGAGAGGTGTATGTATACGTATACATGTTGAATTAAACCTTCCAAGTGTTAGACGTTTGACCCTCGTGCCTCAGCTTCTGCACATATATATATATATATATATATATATATATATATATATATATATATATATATATATATATATATATATATATATATATATATATATATATATATATATATATATATATATATATAAACACAGGTGTATATATATATAGGTATATACATATATGTATATAAAAAAGCCGTGAAAGTGAGCGCTTACTGCAGACTTAAAAGCGGGAAAGCGCTCGTGCGCTTATGGGGTTACGCAATAAAGAGGGCTATTATACGTCAGCGATCAAGTCGGCATACCCACCTCAAAAATTCGTTGGATAACCTTTAAATAATGAAAATGGGTACATACATGGTTCCGCCGAGAGTTTTCAGTCAGCGTCATCGAAAAACTTCAATCAGTTTACATTCTCAGCACGACTTCAGAGCGCGTAAGCACCGCAGTAGTGCACTGAAGTTACCGCTGGAGCAGGTACAACAGCTGGAGGCTGCGACAAGGCGCTCGCGCGATTTTCCGTCTCTTACTCCAGCCCCAGCCCAGTACCTGCTCCAAACGAGTGCGGTGGCTTCTAGTGCATCAGCCGAGCATCTACACGCGCTCGAAAGCCTTCTGAAAATGACTGATTTTTGGGGTTTTCCATCACGCTGAGCAAGCCGATTTTTAATTACAAATCCATATGTCTATTTTCATTAACTAAAAGCTAACTAGAGAGATGTCTTAATTAAATAGCCGGCCCGATTGCACACGATTGGCCCCCCATATATATATATGTATATATATAAAAGTAAGAAGATCCAATGCTTTCGGAATTGCTATGCTTGAAGTTTATTGCTTAGCTTATCGAGACATTAGAGGCCGACAAAGTTCAAATCCTGGCTCCGCGCTGTTTATTTTGGATTTCGGCGGGTTCGTCAAACTTTGATTCTTTGATTCATTGGATTAAGCATACGGTTCATTCATTTGCATATATATATATATATATATATATATATATATATATATATATATATATATATATATATATATATATATACATACATAGTGCTATTTAATGCAACAGGTTTATTAAAAAAGCGTGGAAGGTACACTTATGCCGCTTGCGCAGGTGAGTTATGCAGCCAGGGGGACTACTAATACTGGTGGCTGATCCCTGCACGATAAGTCGGCTAATTGATTAAAAGTTCGTTAATTAACTTTTACTTAGTAAATCATAGACGTATGGTTCTAATTATAAACTGCTGAGCGTCATCGAAAACCACTAAATCAGTAATCTTCGGAAAGACTGTGAGCGAGGCGCGAGAAGCGTAGTAAAGCAGTAATGGATACTGTGGAAGGTACAACGCGCTAGCAGGTTACAGTAGCGCGCCCGCGCAATGGTCCGTCTCTTATCTAGCCCCAGCTTTAGTACCTGCTCCACGAGTGAGTAACTTTAGCGCACTACTGTGCATCTCTCGCGCCCAAAGTCTTCAAAATGTACTGATTTAGTGGATTTCGATGATGACCTAGCAAGTTTCTAATTGGAACCATATGCGTATTTTCATTCATTAAAAAGTTCGATTAATATATATATATATATATATATATATATATATATATATATATATATATATATATATATATCGGCATTCACGTTCTGCTCATGTCGCACACACGATGACGACGAGGTGAAGATGCCTCTTCAGCGCGCGAGAATAAAAAGATCAGTTCGAATCCAAACGCTGTCCGAGCTGGTTCGTTTCGTCCCAGCTCCAACAGATTTGGTGACCCGGAATCGAACTCGCTCCTTCAAGGTCTGCTGCTCCATGGCTCATTCCGGCGCGTCCAATGCTCCTGGCGGCGACCCCCTCCAGTCAACCTTGGCAGCGGTCCAGAATTTTCGGCTACCACCATTTTGGCCGAAAAATCCGACCGTGTGGCTGATGCAAGTCGAGGCCCAGTTCCGTCTCCGGCAGATCACCAGTCAGGAGACGCGATACTTGCACACCGTGTCCTCCTTACCACCTGACGTCGCCGAGGAGCTAGCCGACATTCTCGCCGCTCCGGATCCGGTCAACCCCTTCGACCAACTGAAGGCCGCCATTCTTGACCGCAAGACCGAGTTGGAGCGCAGCAGACTTCAGCAACTCCTCAACAGCGAGGAGCTCGGTGACGGACGCCCATCCCAGCTTCTCCACCGCATGCGTCAGCTGCTCGGAGCCCAGAACCCGGACCTCAACAACCACCTCCTGCGTGAGTTGTTTTTGCAACGACTTCCATCGACCATGCTCCCGGTTCTAGCGGCTGCGGAGGACATGTCGCTAGACAGGCTCGCTGAGCTTGCCGACCGTGTCGCCGACTACTCGCGAACCCCTGGCATCAGGGCTGTTACTAACCGAGCACCCATAACAACTACGGAAGATTCCAGTCTGTCTCGTCTTGAGGACCATGTCGAGACCATGAGTCGTCAACTTGCCACCCTCGCACCCTTGTCACAACGTCGTCAACAACGGTCACACTCCCGCCGAAGCCTGCGCTCCCACTCAACCTCAGTAGAGCGCTCCACCTTCTCCAACAGCAGTAAAGTTGACTCGGGCTCGGGCATGTGTTGGTACCACCGTACCTTCGGCAACGATGCCCGCAAGTGCAGCCAACCCTGCTCTTCGGCGGGAAACTACGAAGACCGGACACTGACGGCGGCAAGTCATACCGGTCGACAGGAAAGCCGCCTTTTTTATGTAGTTGACAAGGTGGCTGGCCATCGCTTGCTGGTCGACACGGGAGCCGAGGTCAGCGTTCTACCGGCCTCTCTTTTAGACCGACAACGCAAACAAAAGACCTCTCCGCTCCAGGCGATCAACAACTCGCCCATCGCAACCTATGGTCAGCGGTCCCTCACGATAAACCTTGGACTGCGCCGCACATTCCGATGGCTCTTCATCGTTGCCGACATTAAGCAGGCCATCCTGGGAGCGGACTTCCTCAGTTTCTACAAGCTGGCCGTCGACATCTATTCACGACGCCTCATCGACCAGACGACACGCCTCTCCGTAAACGGCGTGCTCTCCACGACCATGGCAACAGGACTTCGAGCATTTTCACCATCATCGGCCTATGAGAAAATTCTCGCGAATTTTCCGAAGATCACGAGGCCACACACCAGGGAGTCGCCGGTGAAGCATACCATCACTCACCACATTGTCACCTCTGGCCCCCCTGCTTTCGCTCGTCCTCGACGCCTGTCTGGAGAACGCCTGGCCATTGCTCGTCGTGAGTTTGAGCATATGCTCGAACTTGGCATTGTGCGTCCATCATCGAGCAACTGGGCCTCCCCACTGCACATGGTCCCCAAGAGAGACCCAGGCGACTGGAGACCATGTGGCGACTACCGCGCCCTCAATGCCAACACCCAGCCTGACCGCTACCCGCTACCCCACATACAGGACTTCACAACGAATCTGGCTGGTTGCCAGATATTCTCCAAGATCGACTTGGTGAAGGCATACCACCAGATTCCGGTTGAGCCTGCCGACATACCAAAGACCGCCATCACCACACCATTTGGCCTCTTTGAGTATGTGAAGATGCCGTTCGGTTTGCGGAATGCCGCACAGACATTTCAACGTACCATCAACGAGGTTACTCGAGGTCTAGACTTCGTCTTCGCTTACCTCGACGATATTTTGGTCGCCAGCACGTCACAGTCTGAGCACGAAGAACATCTGCGCGCTCTTTTCACCCGGCTCGATGACTACGGGTTAGTCATCAACCCAAACAAATGCACCTTCGGCGTGCCGACCATCGAATTCCTGGGGCATCTAGTGACACCGCAAGGAATCAAGCCCTTGGATGCCAAAGTTACTGCCATTCGAGACTTTCCGCAGCCAACATCTCTCAAGAAACTGCGTGAATTCCTAGGCCTCCTAAATTTCCATCGTCGCTTCCTACCCAGTTGCGCTCAAATGATCAAGCCGTTGACCGACCTGCTCGCCACCAAGAAAGAGCCCTCTGCGCCGCTTGAGTGGAACGAAGATGCAGCCTCTGCTTTCTCTTCAGCGAAAAAGGCGCTCGCTGACGCTGCAATGCTTATTCACCCCGTTCCAGACGCAGAACTACGACTCGTCACCGACGCGTCATGCGTAGCTGTCGGTGCGGTCCTTCAACAGAACGTCAATGGCTGGCAGCCTCTCGGATTTTTCTCGCGTAAACTGAAGAACCCAGAACAAAAGTATAGCACTTTTGCACGCGAACTTCTGGCAGTGTACTTGTCAATCAAGCACTTTCGCCACTTCCTCGAGGGCCGGAACTTCCACGTTCTTACAGACCACAAGCCCTTGACGTTCGCATTCCAACGCAACCACAGCGACCACACAGCGCGTGAGATCCGGCACCTGTGCTTTATATCAGAGTTCACCGTCGATCTCCGCCATGTCAGCGGCCATGAAAACACTGCTGCTGACGCACTCTCCCGCGTCGGTGCTCTTTCTTCGGCCCATCCACTAGACTGGGAAGAGCTGGCAACCGCTCAAGGAAACGATCCTGAGCTCCAGCGCTTGCGCGCCTCTCCCGGATCGCTGAAGTTTGCAGACGTTCCCCTCCCCTTTTCCCCGGTAATGGTAACCTGCGAAACATCAACTGGTGTGTCCCGCCCATTCGTACCACCAGCATTTCGTCGCGCTCTTTTCCACAACCTGCACAACAAGAGCCACCCAGGAATCCGTGCTTCACAGAAATTAATAACTGCTCGTTTTTTCTGGTCCAGCATGAACGCGGATGTCCGTGGCTGGGCACGAACGTGCGTGCAGTGCCAACGCGTGAAAATCACACGACACACAATCACCCCCTCTCACCCTTTCGTCCACCGGACTCCAGGTTTGCCCACATCCACATCGACTTAGTGGGACCCTTTCCATCATCACAGGGAGCCCGCTATTTGCTGACATGCGTGGACAGATTCACGAGATGGCCCGAGGCATTCCCTGTCCCTGATATCACAGCAAAAACAGTCGCTGCAGCCTTCGTCGACGGCTGGGTGTCCCGTTTCGGCTGCCCTGCTGTGGTCACTACTGACAGGGGACGGCAATTTCAGTCCGCTCTGTTTGCCGCCTTCACCACCGTCCTAGGCATCAGACATATCCACACCACCTCTTATCATCCGTCGGCTAACGGCATGGTGGAACGGCTGCACCGCCAGTTGAAGGCAGCTCTTGCCACATACGAGCCGCGAGAACGTTGGGCCGACCACCTTCCTCTCGTTCTGCTGGGCCTTCGCTCGGCGCTCAAGGCAGATCTTGGCTGTTCTGCAGCCGAGTTGGTCTACGGCACGCCACTGCGCCTACCCGGCGAGTTCTTCTCTCCACCCTCATCTGAGTCAAGAGAAGACCCCAGTGGCTACGTCAACGACCTTCGACAAACCTTCCGTCTTCTCCGTCCCGTTTTACCAGCTCAACGGAGCCATCGACACGTCTTCGTTAGCCAAGACCTCGAGACGTGCTCGCACGTTTTCTTGCGACGCGACCAGGTCCGTCGACCTCTGGTACCGGCCTACGACGGACCGTTCCGATTGCTGGATCGGAAAGCCAAGACATTCACACTCGACATCAACGGCCGTCGTGACGTGGTCACAGCCGACCGCGTCAAGCCGGCATATCTAGCCAGCATCTCTTCCTCAGCTGCTGCTGCAACCCCTCCCACCCCGTCTCCACCTTCGCTGCGCACAACCAGCCCAAAGCACGTCACATGGACCCCCACGGGGCCTCCGGCTCTACAGGGGGAGCCTTGTAGCGACATTCACGTTCTGCTCATGTCGCACACACGATGACGACGAGGTGAAGATGCCTCTTCAGCGCGCGAGAATAAAAAGATCAGTTCGAATCCAAACGCTGTCCGAGCTGGTTCGTTTCGTCCCAGCTCCAACATATATATATATATATATATATATATATATATATATATATATATATATATATATATATATATATATATATATCTTTGAACAGAAGACGTAATTCTGACAAAATGGCGGAAGCAGCGTGAAAATCGATAAAATGCTTTCGGAGTCACTTTTTGTTTCGAAAATTGTGGCAGTTTTGTTTGTTTGTGTGGCTTCAGTCGTTATGCCTAGCAAAATTAACTCTCATCATACATACGAATCCGTCTATAAATATTAAGATGCTGTCTTTTCGGAATTGAACTATAATTGGTGATTCGGACAAAATGAATATTGTGTATATTCCCAAAGAATCAATATTGAAGTTTAAATTTTTACCATCTTGTAAATGATCGTCGAGCATAACCTACTTTAGATACATAAAACCAGAATATGTAGCACTCCGGGCGTCAGAATCATACGTTTCGTTGTGTCACTCACCGTCTGCTCCACCCCTCAGTGACAACGTCGCCGTTGCTTCGTTCGTCTATATGTGATCTTCATAGTATATCTATATTCCGTATAGAATGTAAACCACGAGTTACAAACTGCGATACTAACGACACGTTCTCCTGCTTCCGCCGCGCTACAGCAGAATACGTTCCTGAACTTTTTCCCAAGAACGGTACGCAGTAATAAGCTGCAATTTGCTGCTAGCAATATAAAAAATCATTTACCTAACACTTTCAACGCTGGCATGAGGCACTTGCTCGTAAAACAAACTTAAGGGTTTTTCGTGCCAAAGCCAACGAAGGCGACTCTGAACGAAGGGCATCTGGAGCGCCCAAGCGGAGGACTGGAGAATTCATTGGACACTGGGCAACTTTTGACGTTTCAACCGAAATCTCGGTTACAGGGCGCCTTCTCCGCACAGGCCCCTGTCGAATGGCAAGCACGTTGGTCGGGATTTGAACCCGCCACTTGGGGCGATCCGCTGGCCTGTGCCTTGCCTCGGCGCCACTCAGGTGGCTGCGCTTCATCATTGACAGCCCCTGCCATTGCTTTTCGGGGAAGTGAAGATTACAAAGGTCGTGGTCTAAACAAAGCTACATTGATACATAGATACCCGCTCTCAAACTTTTCCTGATAAGTCTTAAAGGGCAACTCCGCTCAATTCCGAAAAATTTAGGCTTACATGTGATTCCATTTCACAAAGTACTACTCAACAGCTCTACGTCTTCGGATTCGCGAAATGTTGAATATTATTTGTGTAATCTTAATTTAAACATCAGCCGATACCGAAACCGAAACTTCGGTTGCGTCAGGCAACATTGGTCCCGTGTCCTCAGAGTCATGGCCACGTCACGTCGAACCACGTGGTCTTGTGACGTTCGCAGGCGCGAGGTACAGGACACGCGACGCGGGCAGGTCGCTTCGCATGGCGTGGACGGTGATGGCCCGGGGAGAGGGGGAAGGGGAGAACACGAAAGAGGAGAGGGGGGAGCGGAGAAACCGGACTTGCGATAAACGCGCAGGGCAGCGCAAACTAGCGCATCCGCGTTACGGTGATCACGTGGACGCCGTAGAGCCAACACCGGGAGGAGAAACTCATGACGTCATCGTTCAATTTCGCTCCGAGAAGTAAAAACAACCAAAACGTGAGAATGACGTAGTCATGCCTTTGGCGTAGTGGTTCAACGTTGGCCGCTCCAACCCCGTCGCATTGACTGCGCTGACGATTGCGCCTCACGTCGCACGCTAGAGTTGGCAGATTTCGGCGACTTGGCTCGCTTGAAAGTTTGCTGGCCAGTTTATTAAATATATAGACGGAATTAGATCGTAATATTTGACATGGGGTCTTCCTATATGATACTGAAGAGGGCTGCATAGTTTTCTAAATATCAAAAATGAAGCGGAGTTGCCCTTTAAGGGATAAAAAGAAGTATAGCAGCGTTGGGCACAATATACCAGATCCATTGGAGAAAGAGAACAATATCTCTCGCTTCCTTAAAAAGCCACTAAAAAGAAGAAGAAAAAACTGTTTTTTAACAGTCTAATTGGAAAACGAATGTAAAAAAATAAATGTTACGCTAAAAAAATATTTTTAGAGCAATATTGACGGCGCAGAGACTTATTTGAAATTCTGCGCGCAAAGTCCATGACGTCACGGAATAGTCATTCGCTCAACGAGATGGTCATTCGCTCTTTCCGCCTCAACGAGAACGCGAAGCCGATCCACCTCTCCTCCACGCGCCCCCGAAATGCCGAGAGAGAAAACAAGTGGAAATGAGGTGACTACCGACTAAATCGCGTCTCGTTATTGCGTCAATATTTCTTAGAAATATTGACGATATTTCTCAATAAAATGTTTTGCGTAAAATTAATATTTTGACACGCGTGTCCCAACCAGACCGTTTAAATAAAAACATTTTTTTTTCTATTCAGGGGCCCTTTAAAGCGAGTGCGTGTGCGAGAGTCGTTCTGCAAGATAAAGATTGCGACATACTTACGGTTGTAGTCGTTGACTGTTTATTTCACTTTGCATGCACATTCTTACGCTTGTTTCGTCGTGAACGTATTTTAGTACGCATGACGCAGTCAACTCGAGATCCTCTCTGCTCGATAGGAAGCCTTAGTGGTGTAAAGAACGTCTCCCTCTTGAAGAGCTTGAAGAAACTTTGAAAATAAGAACAAAAAGTGGTTGTCAGTAGCCGGGTAATCACCATTTTAAACTAAACAAAACCAGACAAGAAAACCTTCAGGGCTGAGCGTTTATTTCGAAAATCATGATAAACGAAGTTTAGAAATGAACAAAATAAAAGGGGCTAAACGAGCTGCCGAAAGTTAAAAACAATGAACAGAAACCCGAAACTGAGGATGCAAGGAGCACCACATACACCGAGGCCTTAGGATAAGCACACACTGTGGCCTCGGGAACATCTGGAGTTTGCTGAAACTAAACAAGAGAAATGCCTACATACGGATACAAGGAAACTAACATGACAAAAACACAAACCACAAATACGAAAAGACAAAAAAATGGAACAAAATTACCCGCTGTTCACAACCATAAAACAAGGAACGAAGGAGCCACAAACACCCGAAAGCACGCCCACAATTAAAAAAAAATACTGATAGCGACTTTTATTTTTAATGTCCTATGCTATAACAAATGAAATGTAGTATATATAGATGCGTATATTTTAAATATTTTTTCGTATACAATATCAGAGAGTGAAGAGCATTTAGATATCTCTCACCAGTCCTCTTAAGTCCTTATACTCTACAACCTCACTATGCACTAGCAGAGAGTATCGGCGAATAGTAACTGTTGTAGGGGACGGACATGAACTATATCGGCGAAAGTTAGAGAGTTCATGGGAAACTGCTCACACCTCTTTCCACTGTAGCAGAGTGAACGCAGGAGAGGAGGTCGTCTCCTCTCCAGCGTTCGCACTGCTAAAGTGAGAAGGAGGTGGGAGGAGTTTCCCCTGAACTCTTAACTCGACACCGACAATATTTCATTACAAGCATTTGTGTACTTTGTTTTGCACAAGTTTCTATGGTAACAAGAATGGTTGTGCTAATATCCAATTGCCATGAGGTATGCTCGGACGCACGGAAGCACATACTAACAAATATCTGGGGTTATAGCTATAATTACAAGAAACATTTAGGTTCTAAGGTCTACTTATTTATTTATAATTGTATTTGTTTAATAAGTGTTCTTTTGGCTCAAATATGTGTAATCTGTTACAAAATGAGTACCTCTTAAAGCCATACAAATTCGCTTAAAGATGCCGTACCTGAAAGAACCTGCTCCTAGATTAGCGGTAGAGCTGAGTGCCTTCGAAGGCATTTGCGTGGCCAGAATAGTACATACTGTCACAGCTGAAAAGATACGCAGCATATTTACTCAGGTTAAAATCTGAACTTTTCCTGTAATCTCAGCGTTCGTTCTTCGCACTTTTATTCTGCGAAGCCTTGTCATGTGACCGCATACCAACACTCTTGTTCTTCGTTTCTTATTAGTTGAAGCATTTCGATAAAAAATAAATACTTCAGTATATAACTAACAGAACACCTGGCTGAAAAAACTCCGAGACTGCGGGTAAACGGCACAACACTAAAAAGAGCACCTTCCTGGGTTTTCGCAATGTTGAATGATTTTTGTTTTGTGTATTCCCTTTTAAGCTTTCAATGCACTGCCATTAGAACATTAAGAAAAAGGAAAGTAACTGACCTTTGAAAAAGTACAGTCAAACCTGGGACTATTCAGTAGCTCTGGGAATATAATATGAAATTTATTCTCCCACGAAATAAAACTCGCATTTGAAGTACGTGAACAGTTCCACATTCGACAGTCAAACGCTGAGGTTACAAAATAAATCTGTACGGTGAAATCAAAATTCGTGTTATATATTTTTTGTTGACACGTTTGTTATTACCGCCCTCTAAAAGCCAGTCCTTGTTGGCAACGTGTGCAGAATAAACAAGTTTATACGCGACAAACGAGAAGCTATTTTGTGTGGCTGGCTAGCCGTTGCACTCCGTGCAAGGTGTAACCTCTCCACAGATCGTCGCATGATATATTATTGGGTGACTGTGGGTACGAGCGATTCGATTTGGACGATGATTCATTAAGAGTGTTAACCAACATCAATGTGTGCTGTTTTATTGTAGCTACCGTATGCATGGGGTTAAGGGCCATGAGGTTACTGCTTTGCTGTGCGAACACCTACAACTATATGAACAGGGACAAACTAGCACTAATAGCCATTTTGTTGCAACTTATTTCCTCTATATCGAATCCTTCTATGATACTGCTTGACAATCTGGTCTCATCGATCAAGCAACAAAACAAAAGAGCGGCTGAGAGGAATTGCGGAGAGTGTTTGCGGCTTGGCTCACAGACTACGGATTTCCTTGGGGAGGGACTCCGAGCTACCATTCCTAAGAAGAAAAGCCAGAGCGCCGGATTCTTCAACAACGTCATCTTTCTGGGAGACTTTTCGGCACCAGAGAAGGTGACGGATGTGCTAGGACTGGGACTTAAGTACAGCCTACGACCCCGTCCCAAACCCACCGAGATGCTGTGCCTTGCGTGAGCCCTTGGAGAAAAATCCCCGCCGGAAGAAAAGGAGAGATGGATTTCGGAGGCGATCGACATCTTGAGATACAAGTATGAGAAGCCGAGCGGGACGCTGAAGACCGTACCCTCTGAACCCGTGCCCGTACCCATGGTTTTCCACTTTGAGGCCAACACGCTCAAACTTCTGACGTCAGAGACGAAAGGCGGCCTTGCGGTGCTCCAGGAGGGCCTCATTGGGAAACGTCAAGGACGGCCATTGTCAAGAATATTAGGCAGGTGAAAAACGTATCACTAAACAAGACCAAAGCAGAAGCTAAGGACGTATGCCAAACGCTGGAATTGACAGGCTTCGCAACGAGGATTCAACGAGCTAAGATTATTATTAAATAATAAATAAATAAATATTGTATTGTCTCTATTTCAACACAGTAAATATACCGGCCCGCGAAAGCATGGGTATAGTTGTTTGCAGTGAAAAGCACAGCGAAGCTAAACGTCGCTGTGCTTTTCACCGCAAAAACCCATAAAGTGGACTGCACAGTGAGGGCAATCGTGACTGGAAGGGACTCATGACAGAGGGAAAAGGGGGGGGGCGTCTTCACAAAAGGGCTTGTTTACTGCATCAATGTTCCGAACTAACAACGGGTCCTTGAGGACCAGCCCAGCCAAGTGCTTGCGAGATAGCCCCCCCCCCCCCCTCCAGCCCTCTCGCAAGCACCTGGCTGTGCTGGTCCTCAAGGACCCGTTCTTAGTTCGGAACATTGATGCAGTAAACAAGTTCTTTTGTGAAGGCGGCCCGGCCCGCGTTACAGCGGTATGTTTTCATTAGCTTTAGAAGACAAATTCTACTCATTTTTCCATGACAAACTGTTCCTTGCGGTTAGACGTTGCATAGGTGAAAATTGTGAGACCTGTTTTAGGAATACAAGGGGTGCGAGCGTCGAGTTATTCATAAAGACTGTTGACGTTGTAACTGAGTTCTATCACTGTGTCGTTTGCAAATAATGTCTAATGGGACAGTTATTGATTGAGTGTGACAGGGGAATTTGGGGTTAGACATTCTGGCTGCCTGTAAGATTTTCAGCTACGTTGATGACTTTTTGCTTGTGCCGCCGCCCTTTGCAACAATGATTTGATCAAGAAAATCAAAGAAGTGTTTTCTTTAAATTCACATTACCTCACTTTCACTCACAAAATTATGGCATCAGGCAATCTGTAGCTTTTTAGATTTGAGCATGCCCTTTGAAAAGGAACATGCATGTTGGAAATACTGTATTTGCTGCGCTTGAAGAAGGAGGTTCTTCTATTTACTTCCGCCCTCTCAAAATTTTGTAAACGAAGTATTTCTTCATCATTGATGAAAGCCTCACTTGACAAGTCTAGCACGCACGTTAAGGGCGAGTTTAGGCCATCAGGAAGGTCACCTGGAAACTGTCGGCTATCCTGAACGTTTCGCGGCAGAAGTCGCGGAAACCATTAGGTCAAGGCTCAAAAAAAGAAAAAGAGTGACCCAGGAAAGAAAGACGAGACCGGTGGTAATTCCATACGTGCGCAGGTTGTCTCAGAACCTAAATAAACGTTGTAGCACACTTTGAGGTTTCTGTTGTTTTCTCGGCTCCAAAATAACTAATCGAGACCGTGCTCAAAAATCAATTACAAGAAAGGGGTGAAAATGCCATGTGAAAAGAATCACGCTACAAAGTTCGTTGACTCTGCTACGCAGTGGTCTTCGAGATACCAATGACATGCGGAAAGGTGTACGTGGACCAGACGGGGCGCGCATTAATGATATGTCGCGCGACCACGCGTGATCAATCAGAAATTCTTCCTCGGGCAATCGTGCCATTCACTGGAACATATGCCCCTGTGCACCAACTCGGCAGAAAATAAGAATTCCTGGGAAAGGTAAAAACAAAACGGAGAGCGGGCTCTCTGTTGTACGCTTCGACTGTACGCTTCGATTATTTCTCTAGAGAACAAATGGAAGCGTACAATCAAGTGCCAAACAAAGTTGGCACGGGAGGAAAGCTCCGTAACTGCACCGTCGGTGCATATTACCGATAAGGAATTAGCTTTCTTATGATGAGCTATCACAGTATATGGCCTTTTACGGTCAGCCAGAAAAAACAAAAAACACGCCATAGCCACCTACAGAATGATCTATGTCTTCAAAGCTATAGTCTCGACCATTCAGACTTCTATAGCCGGCTGTATAACAGCGTGTCTCAAGGGAACTTTAGACTCGCGAGTCTTCAATTTCCTTTAGCGAGCTATTAGCCCCGAGAGCGAACACAAGCGTCGCTGCGGTCACCGCGCCCTGATTGGGTGAGGTGTACTGTGACGTCAGGAAGAGGACTCCGCTCCGCGATCTCGCATCGGCTCGCTTCCCAGCACCGGTTTCCTGGTTTGGCGTTGTGTGCCGCAAGCTCTTCGAGGAGCTGGACCTCATTTACCCGGTGTACAAGACGTTGAGTTAGGCCGATATTGACGTGCTTCCGTACATTTTATAAGCCTGCTTGTCCCTTTTACCTTTAAAATTGGGCTACAAATCCCGAAAGCTATCGGCGGAAGCGATTCTGCCGATGAACCTCCCCGTCCGTCCACACGACACAAGGCAATCTTGCGACGGGTCGGTGAAGCTGATGGCGCAAGTGTTTCAGACGCTGGAATTCTGTTCCTTGCATGTTCACGATTTAGGACGATATTACATCCCGCTTTCAAGGCATTTGAAGTGGCATTTATATCATTGGCCTTTGGCGTGTTCGGCAAATTAGCTCGCGACCCCGACTCTGCGCTGCCACTCTGCATGCGCTGGTTTGCAGATGTTTTAAAGGCCCTGCGTCTGATTGTCTTTGAAGTGCTCGTGGAACAGGGTGGTTTTACATAAATGTAGCTTCTTCGTGAATTAAATATATAGTTTATACACGTATGCAGGCATATTTCTTAGAAGATGCACAATTACTGGAAATTAGATTGTATGGTAGCAGCAAAAACGGCCGAATTGCCCCCAGTTGCCTCTATGATACGTATTGAACTGCCCAAACTGTGCACAGCAATAGTACCGTAATTTGGAATGTTTATGCTTTTTCCTGACATTCTTTATTCCAGCCTTAAGTATTCGGAAATACACCGTTTAGTTTGAATTGTCGTTTATTTCCAATTAAAAGGACACTGCTGCAGGTGCCCAAAAGCTTCCTTAGCCTCCAAACTCCCTACAGCTGGACTCTCTGACAACAGAGGAAAACAGGAGGAACAGCAAGCATTCGAACGGCTGTCCAGTGGTAGATGCAGCACTAGTAGCAGAAAATGTGGAACCTGTGAAGGGTGACAGTCTGCGTGCGAAAAGCTTTTGGTATTTTAGCTTCAGGACAATTTGATTTAAGTAAAATCTCAATTTTATGAGCCTAAGGGACTAATAACGAGCTAGACACCTTCGCTTACGTTTGTTATACATTACCTGAGGGTTGATATAAACAAGTCCACAGATACCACCCGTGTAGTCCGTTGAAAAACTATCCGAATCTAGCAAAGGTCAAATGCGAGCAATGTATACTAATAAATGTTCCTTCTTTTTATGTTTTACTTTGCCCCTGCACTTTGGCTGTCTTACTTGTGATTCTCTCCCCAATGGCCCAAACTGTATTTAGCATGTTGCTCGAGCAGCATGCAGCTTTTCTGCCTCGGCGATCTTGTTTAAAAACATATACAAAAAAAATAGTATACCTAACCTGCCAATTCATTCAGACCATCAGCAGCATTTATTGTGTGAGATGTAAATCTATAGTGATGCTCCTCGCAATTGTGGCCATATTTCTTTATTTTCATGTACCAGCTGTGATTCATGCGTTGCCTGCCCTGTCAACCATGCTTAAAATGTTGGTTGAAGTTTCGCCTGTAGCTACAGGCCATACCTCAATAAAGCCACAAATAAAAATTTACACTTCCTACAAAAAACAAGGAAAAAAATTCAATAGAAACGAGCGCGCCGACAGCTAAGCGTCGTCACAGCCTCCACAGGGCGAGCGGGGCGAGTCGGGGAAAAATTCTCTCCTCGCCGTGACGTCACCCCGGTTCGCCGTAAGGGGCCGCCACGCGAACTTCTCGGGGCTAATAGGAAAATGTATGTTCTTAATGCTATAGATTCACGACTATTCACTATGCTTTAGCCGGCTATAGAACGGTGTATGACCGTAAATTTATAGACTCGCGACCACTGAATTTTATTTAGCCTAGTCAATGTTTTTTTATCTAACCAAAGCTCCAACCTTATAATGTGCTTTAGCCGGCTATGGAGGGATGCTTGCTCGTCAAGCTATATATTCCCGCCCATTCAATTTTCATTAGCCAGCTCAATGGTGTTTTATGTCGCTTTAGCTAAAGACTCGCGACCTTCTTCTCACCGATGCACAGGTAGGAAAGTGGAAGGAATCATTCATGCCCACGCACTGGGTGAGACAGTTCTCTATCTAGCCAAATAAGGTCGCACGTGCAATAGACACGAGATCACAAAATCGTCCTTATCTGCCTGTAGACGTATTGAAGTTTGGCCGGCTGCTTTCTATACAGAGATGGCAGTAATGACATTACTGTAATGGAATTACAGTAATTAAATTACTTTTTGGAGTAATGAGTAATGTAATGAATTACTTCTCTAGGCTAGTAATTTAGTAATGTAATGAATTACTTTCAGGCAGTAATTTCGAGAAAATTACTCATTACTTTTGAAATTACTTTTGTCCTAAATTAGAAAATTCGTTTGCAAGCTTTAAGAAAGGAGAGAAAAATTATTTTGCATGGTGAAATGTTGTGAAAGAGCACCAAAGGAAATAATCGACGGCCACCTGAGAGCAAAGCCTCGTACGAAGAGCTGGACTGACGCACAAAGGAGTGCTGGAAAGACGAAGGAGAAAAGCTTGCGTATAGACATCACTGGAAGGCAACGGCTTACGAACTCCAGGCAGGACAGATTAACGGCGTCGCGTCATCACGACGATACTATACTTCGTTCATCCCTAAGCTAACAGTGCTGTGGGAGCTGCAAGCTAACCAGAACCAATCAAACACGTCTTTTAATCACGTGTCCCGTCCCTTTTTCTGCGCGTGGGTATACGAACGAGAGCGTGGTTACGTGGCGATCGATAGACGTGTGACTGCTCCAACAAACACGTAGCTTCCACCGTTCATCCCTAAGCTGACAGTGCGTCAGCTTAGGGATGAACGGCTCATAGGCTACAAGGCGACGGGCACAGCACCAGTGAGTTAAACATGATTTAAAACCTGAGAGGACAGGGCAAACAGATCCCCAGCCTTGTACTTTCGTCAAGGTGAAACCGTAAGCTGCGACCATTTTGAACAACAAACGACCGGAATAAATAGTTAATTCCAAATGCCTTGTCAAAGCCCCGGAACGTTTCGTGCGTCCTCGAGCAAAGCAGGTGCCGCTCACGGTATGCTTCGCTGCCTTTTCTTGGGAAGTTTATTCGGGAATAATCCTACAAGCAGATATCGCCCCCGTTTGCTGGGCTCCCCAACTCGCGACGCTTCTGCTTAGCAATTATCCGGGCCCTTTGTATGAAAATGCGCAAAAACTTGGACTCTTCATGTGTTTCGGAAAAATGCTCCTTGAAAGAAATGACGCAGTGGAGGGTACAGGCACGCGTTCCCTCTCCCATTTTGAGCGCTGAATAAAGCTGTGCGCGGGCTCTCCTCCTCTCCACTGCATCGTCAAGAAAAGTTATAAAATTAGATTGCGTCCGAGGCGGAAGGGTAACGTTTCACGTGACGACTCCTTGTAAGAACGAGCTGCCATTGCCCGACTAAACAAACTGACACGGACTACAGCTTCTAAATCAGGAGGACGGAAACATTTCACCCTTTTAGTAAGAACTTTCACCGTTGCATGAACAGCGAAACCGGTGAGTCGACTGTCTTTCTGAGCTATTCATAGCTCAGAAACATTCATCATGTTTAACACTTAAGTCGTGTGCGCCAGCAAAACCACTGTGCAGTATGGTTCACTTTGAGACAGATAAGGTTGTTGCGGTGTAAACAGGAAGATCTGTGTTTTGGTACATATAGACCAACTCAGCTCTTTGACGTGACATCACTGCAGTGGCGCTGCTGTAGGCACTGCGCATGCGCAGCGCCTCGCTTCTCTTGGATCTGGTTCCTGCACACGCGGTGTGTGGGCAAACAAGGGCTTGTTTTGGAAACACTGTGTTGGTGTATACAATAAATAAAATGAGCGTGAATTACTGCCTCAAGGTATTCAAAAGTAATGTCAAAGTAATTTCAAAGTAATTTCATTACTTTTGGAAAGTAATTGTAATGTAATGTCATTACCTTTAGTCTGCGGTAATTTGTAATGTAATTTAATTACATTTTTTGCAGTTTTCAGAAAAGTAATTAGTAATGTAATTTAATTACTTTTTGAAAGTAATTTTTCCATCTCTGTTTCTATAGCCTTACCTCGGCGTTGACGTTCGCATTGCCTTACCTCGGCGTTGACGTCATCTCAATCTTCCGTTTTCTAGCTACAATATTCCTTCTATTTCTTACAGTGTATTTCTAATGTAAGAATGTGCATTTTGTAGCGTTAACGTCTTGTACTTGTCCGTGTCACTCCCATATTTGTTACCCATTAATATATATTTCTCTCTGAGTGCTGTACTTTCTATATTTAATGTTTTTGAGTATAGTTCGTCATTCTCCGCATGGCCATAAAACGAACATTACGTTCCTACCGAGGTGAGTCCTACTTTTGTCACAACAGTCTATCGCGCTATAAACTCGTCCACTGGAATCTAATAGAATCTCGAGAGGGCTGTCTTTAATGCTAGTGCACGCGTCATCAGTGTAGTTAGAGCAACAAGGTAGCAATCGCGAAGCGAGAGCCGATTTCCACTCGATCTGGCCGACCGCGCTCGCTCTGCTGAAATCTGAGAGTGCGAATCTCGAGCACCGTTAGCTTGCTGAAGGAGCAAGACGCTACTTTGTCGTCATGAATATTTTGCCCTTCGAGCAGCTTCGAAGCCGTTCCAGCGCCCGGTGTACCTGTACGCAGTGTCGTTCTACAAACGTTCGCGCCGCAGAGCAACCTTCCGTCTGCAAGCGCCGGAGGTTCATCGTCGCGTCGTGGGGTTAATGTTCGCGGGGGTTCATAAAATGCTCGCATTCAAGTCGGGACGACGAACTTCTACCGCTCATAGACTGCCAACAGGAGCCAGAAAGGTTGCGATGTTGCGTGGGCGGTTGCTGACACGCGCCGCATAGCAACCTTCCGTCTGCGAGCGCCGGTGCTTCATCGTCGTGGGGGTTAATGTTCGCGGGGGTACATAAAATGCTCGGATTCAAGTCGGGACGACGGACTTCTACCGCTCATAGACTGCCAACAAGAGCCAGAAAGGTTGCGATGTTGCGTGGGCGGTTGCTGACACGCGCCGCATAGCAACCTTCCGTCTGCGAGCGCCGGTGCTTCATCGTCGTGGGGGTTAATGTTCGCGGGGGTACATAAAATGCTCGGATTCAAGTCGGGACGACGAACTTCTACCGCTCATAGACTGCCAACAGGCGCCAGAACGGTTGCGATGTTGCGTGGGCGGTTGCTGACAAGCGCCGCATAGCAACCTTCCGTCTGCGGGCGCCGGTGCTTCATCGTCGTGGGGGTTAATGTTCGCGGGGGTACATAAAATGCTCGGATTCAAGTCGGGACGACGAACTTCTACCGCTCATAGACTGCCAACAGGCGCCAGAAAGGTTGCGATGTTGCGTGGGCGGTTGCTGACACGCGCCGCATAGCAACCTTCCGTCTGCGAGCGCCGGTGCTTCATCGTCGTGGGGGTTAATGTTCGCGGGGGTACATAAAATGCTCGGATTCAAGTCGGGACGACGAACTTCTACCGCTCATAGACTGCCAACAGGCGCCAGAACGGTTGCGATGTTGCGTGGGCGGTTGCTGACACGCGCCGCATAGCAACCTTCCGTCTGCGAGCGCCGGTGCTTCATCGTCGTGGGGGTTAATGTTCGCGGGGGTACATAAAATGCTCGGATTCAAGTCGGGACGACGAACTTCTACCGCTCATAGACTGCCAACAGGCGCCAGAAAGGTTGCGATGTTGCGTGGGCGGTTGCTGACACGCGCCGCATAGCAACCTTCCGTCTGCGAGCGCCGGTGCTTCATCGTCGTGGGGGTTAATGTTCGCGGGGGTACATAAAATGCTCGGATTCAAGTCGGGACGACGAACTTCTACCGCTCATAGACTGCCAACAGGCGCCAGAAAGGTTGCGATGTTGCGTGGGCGGTTGCTGACACGCGCCGCATAGCAACCTTCCGTCTGCGAGCGCCGGTGCTTCATCGTCGTGGGGGTTAATGTTCGCGGGGGTACATAAAATGCTCGGATTCAAGTCGGGACGACGAACTTCTACCGCTCATAGACTGCCAACAGGCGCCAGAAAGGTTGCGATGTTGCGTGGGCGGTTGCTGACACGCGCCGCATAGCAACCTTCCGTCTGCGAGCGCCGGTGCTTCATCGTCGTGGGGGTTAATGTTCGCGGGGGTACATAAAATGCTCGGATTCAAGTCGGGACGACGAACTTCTACCGCTCATAGACTGCCAACAGGCGCCAGAACGGTTGCGATGTTGCGTGGGCGGTTGCTGACACGCGCCGCATAGCAACCTTCCGTCTGCGAGCGCCGGTGCTTCATCGTCGTGGGGGTTAATGTTCGCGGGGGTACATAAAATGCTCGGATTCAAGTCGGGACGACGAACTTCTACCGCTCATAGACTGCCAACAGGCGCCAGAAAGGTTGCGATGTTGCGTGGGCGGTTGCTGACACGCGCCGCATAGCAACCTTCCGTCTGCGAGCGCCGGTGCTTCATCGTCGTGGGGGTTAATGTTCGCGGGGGTACATAAAATGCTCGGATTCAAGTCGGGACGACGAACTTCTACCGCTCATAGACTGCCAACAGGCGCCAGAAAGGTTGCGATGTTGCGTGGGCGGTTGCTGACACGCGCCGCATAGCAACCTTCCGTCTGCGAGCGCCGGTGCTTCATCGTCGTGGGGGTTAATGTTCGCGGGGGTACATAAAATGCTCGGATTCAAGTCGGGACGACGAACTTCTACCGCTCATAGACTGCCAACAGGCGCCAGAACGGTTGCGATGTTGCGTGGGCGGTTGCTGACACGCGCCGCATAGCAACCTTCCGTCTGCGAGCGCCGGTGCTTCATCGTCGTGGGGGTTAATGTTCGCGGGGGTACATAAAATGCTCGGATTCAAGTCGGGACGACGAACTTCTACCGCTCATAGACTGCCAACAGGCGCCAGAAAGGTTGCGATGTTGCGTGGGCGGTTGCTGACACGCGCCGCATAGCAACCTTCCGTCTGCGAGCGCCGGTGCTTCATCGTCGTGGGGGTTAATGTTCGCGGGGGTACATAAAATGCTCGGATTCAAGTCGGGACGACGAACTTCTACCGCTCATAGACTGCCAACAGGAGCCAGAAAGGTTGCGATGTTGCGTGGGCGGTTGCTGACACGCGCCGCATAGCAACCTTCCGTCTGCGAGCGCCGGTGCTTCATCGTCGTGGGGGTTAATGTTCGCGGGGGTACATAAAATGCTCGGATTCAAGTCGGGACGACGAACTTCTACCGCTCATAGACTGCCAACAGGCGCCAGAACGGTTGCGATGTTGCGTGGGCGGTTGCTGACACGCGCCGCATAGCAACCTTCCGTCTGCGAGCGCCGGTGCTTCATCGTCGTGGGGGTTAATGTTCGCGGGGGTACATAAAATGCTCGGATTCAAGTCGGGACGACGAACTTCTACCGCTCATAGACTGCCAACAGGCGCCAGAACGGTTGCGATGTTGCGTGGGCGGTTGCTGACAAGCGCCGCATAGCAACCTTCCGTCTGCGAGCGCCGGCGATTCATCCTCTCGAGAGGGATAATGTTCGCGGGAGGTTTATAAAATGCTCGCATTCAAGTAGCGACGATGAACCGCCGGCGCTCATAGACTGCCAACAGGTGCAAGAAAGGTTACAATGCTGCGTGGGCGGTTGCTGACAGGCGCAGCTGCGTTGGGTACGCCGAACACGAAAATGTTTTCGCGTTCGCACGGCAAAATATTTTCAAGGATTAAGCAACATCCTGCATCATGAGCAAGCTAACGCTGCTCGAGAGTCTTACCCTGAAATTTTAGTGGAGTGAAAGCTGTCAGTTAGATCGAGACGCTGTCGGCTCTGGCGTCACGACTCTAGCGTTGTTGCTCAGCCTACGCGGATGATATATGCACAGACATTCAAAACAGCTCTCTCGAAACTCGCGCGTCAAAAGACGAGTCGATAGCGCGATGGAGCGTCGTGACAACAATAGTACTTACCTCGGCAGGGACGTAAGCAGCGGTGCAATGGCCGTCGACGCCCGCGTCGAGAACAAGAAAATGTACATAAAAATACATGTTAACAGCCGAAAAACGTTTCTTATATAATATTGTTAGGCGCACGCAAAGCAAAGCACGTCCTTTCACCTCCCTATTCTGCAAATTCCTCAAACAAGCAGCGCTGTTGCTGATTTTTTTCTTTTGTTTTTAAATTCGAATATATTAAAGTCGTGGAACTTCTTTGACCCAACAACCCCACCATGTGTCATCGTGGTGTGCAGAGATTGTAATTGAGGACAGCGCTATAAACTTAACTAAACATTGAATAAGATACTACGCAGAAATAAGTTCACCGTAAATGTCGCAACTCGCTGATAACAACAAAACATTTGATGTTTTTTGTTATTATCGCAAGGGCCGTGTATATGTAACAAAAAATTTTCTATTTCTTGAACCATTGAATCAGAAATGCCATAACGATTAAAAATTCTCAAAGTTGGAGTTTAAAAATTCAAACCCAACAGTGTACACGTAATTCTAAATTTCTTAATAAAACAATTTATATATACTTGTATATACATATAAATATTTATTTAGTTGTTGACATCCTTAGCAAAAACGTAACTGCGGTTAATTATTATTTTAAGTTATAATGTGGGTTATACGGCGTAAACATAGGATCCTAAAACTTCCCGTTTTATGGGTCACTATTGGGGTGGACAGTTTCTATGGAAGTCTAAAAACTAGCCTTCATGAAACTGTCCTGTTCACTGGGCATTGACAGAAGAGTAGGCGCTATGTTTGTTTTAGCCCGATCGTGTCTCCGGGAAGGGGCCCGTGACTACAGTCCCCAAGCTAGAGATAAGGCTGAGCACGGCGCCTGCCTCAAGGCGTAGGCGACGGATAGCATCCACTGCACTATCAACTTTGGGCCGTATCTTCAAAACGATAGAAGTGGCTAAACCTCCCGTTGTGTTCATTGTTTGGATGCCCCTCAAGATAAGCATTTGTGAGCGCATGCCCGTTTTGGCCTTAAAGAAGCTGCTGCTTTCCTCCTCGTTCTCTTTTCTCTCTCCCTCCCTAAGTTAAAAGCGTGATAGAATGTGCGCACTCGCCGGACTAAGCTATAGAATACCACAGAGAGGGCAAAAGGCGGCTAAGGAATTGAAAGAAGAAATAAACAAGGTTCTGAAACTACAAAACACGAAATGCAACACAATTGAATTAACAATAGGAAACAACCAATTTTCAGGGGTCACATTAGCCGAACATTTCAATACGCATTTTGACAATAGGGTTAAACCGCTCATTAACATCACTGGTTCGAGACCCTTGTACCAATGTAGTGAAACCGTGTTCCTTGAACCTACATATGTAGTCGAGATTTGTTGCACATTTTTTAGCTTAAAAAACACCCACTCAACAGACATAGAGGACGTTCAGGTAAAACCTGTGAAATACGTAATTGATGCTATCGCTCCCTCTCTAAACTACATATTTAATCTAGTTCTAGAGTTTGGTTGCTTTCCAAGTAGCATGAAAATGGCAAAAGTTTCGGTCCTATTTAATGGAGGAGTGAAAGCCGTTTACAACGTCCTGTAATGCGAAGCTCTTGAGGAGGAGGCGGGGCAGGCTGCGGAGGGGACGGTATGCCCCTCCTCCTCATCCGTACCCTATCCTCCTCCTGTCCTCCTCGCTTTTGCTTGGCATCACGTGACGTCACGTGACCCTCGTGAGTCACGTGACCCTGGTGATATCACGTTATCCTGGTGATGCCACGTGACCCTGCTGACGTCACCAGAATCACGTGACTTGCCAGGGTCACGTGACCCTCATGAGGTCACGTGATTCTGGTGACGTCAGCACGGTCACATGAACCCCGCGTGGTGCATTGTGGGAAATGTCCCCTAATGCACCGCGTGGTTACGCCGACGCCGACGGCGACGCCGGTGGCGACGCCGCTCAAGCCTGTTGTGTGTTATATTCCACTGTAAGAACCAGGGAATACCAGGGCTCGTTGAGTGAACGGCCTTCGCAGGAAACGAACGAAGAGAGCGAACGTCAAGCAGCACGCGAAGCAAGCAGTTCAATGTTCTTGGAGGATTATTTTCGTTGACATAATCTCCAAAAAGCCATCCCGGCTAAGTTCCGGGTTTCGCGAAAAAAAGCTGATGGGGTCGGGTCCGGGGTGTGGGGACGGAATAGGCACGTTCGTTCATTTGCTTTGAAGCTGTGCAAAAAAGCAGCTCTCTTCAAAACGTGCCCCAAAACACGCCGGATTCCGTTCAATCGTCGTGGTGTGACCATCGTCGACACTGTATATTGGATGAGCTGTGTTATTTGTGACCTTTCTCAAATCCTGTTCGGATAACGCGGCACCGTGGGGTACGTACAATATATGCTGTTTGATTGATGAGAGTCGTTGAATTTCATGTTGTGGTCGGGTAATATCCATGCAGTTCATACATCCTGTGTGGTCAAATATTTTCGACGGATTAAGACCTTTGTAGATTGACATGGCTGTGTGTATGGTGCCGTAAAAATATCAACATATTATAAAACAAACATTCCAGTTGCATTTGTTCTGTCACGAACGGACTCACCAAACAGCTTTCATTTCTTTGTTTTTGTCCCCCAAAACAGTACAATGTATTCTCAAAAACCCCAAGAAATTCTATTCTTCATAGAACACAGAATAAATACTAGAAGGCGGCAAATTAGCCGCCACCAACGCCCGAAAGTGCACGTACGCATGCTGCCACAGCCCACTGACTAGAAAACCCACAGCCCAGCGCAGTCGGGCAACTCTGACGTACTCTCAAGACCAGGAACGCGCGCTGTAAATGGCTTCGTTTGAGACTGCCTTTGGAAAGGTCAATATAGGCAACTATTGAAAGAGGGATAAAGACAACTATTGGACGAGTTATAGAATAAGTTATGGCGGACCATACAAAATGTAATAGGCGGCTAGAAAAACGATAGCAAAAACCATAGGCGTCTACAGCACGCTGGCTAGGAAGACCCATTGGGTAAACAATAGAAACCGTTATAGAATACCATACAAGAACCCATAGGTGACTAAGGATACCACATAGAAAGTCATAAGTAGCTATGGCATGCTGGCTAAGGAGCCATAAGATGACCCCAGGACATTCTTTAGCAGGACATCTAAGAATCTATAAATGACTAAATGAACCAAAGAAAAGCAGTCAGTTATAGCATGTTCGCTAAAGAGAGCCGTAAGGGAAAGCCATACAGAAGTCTTATCCAGCCGTTAGAAATATTCATGAGCCATTCCACTCTGTGAAGGTGGATGACCAGCGAAGCTATTTAGCACACGACACAGACATGACACAGAGTTTTGAACAAAGGTACGAACTATCGCCGCCCCGACGAACCGGAGGAAACTAGACACGCGCGACGGGACCGCCACCCAGCGCAAAGTATACACGCACGACGGGGGACCCCGGTATCTCGTAGCGTCCTTTGCGGTCCATCGTAAGCTCAAACCAAGTATACAAGGGTACGCTTCAACACCGACATGCCGTCGCCAATTCGTGCTGTACATAGTCGTGAAATAGAGTAATTTATAGCATTATTATTGAGCTGCCTCCATGTCGTCGCTGCCATTTGTTTAGTCAAAACTGAGCCACTGACGACACTGTCGCGAATATTTAATTGACTTCGCGCCGCCACCCACAAGAAGGCGAGGCTCACATTCATTACGCCGAACCGTTTCCAATGAATCGGTAACCGCCACATGAGATTACGGTTCCGTTCCGGTTTGGGTTCAATATCGAATGTTTGATTTCGGTTAGAGTCTTGTTGCAGTTTAGTCCCAAATAACGGCTTTTGCTCCGGTTTTCGGTTCGGTTCGACACCCTGGGTAACCACTACATGCTAATCGCGCATGATTGCAACAGCCGCTTTGTCGCATCTCGTGGCAACAGAAAAACCACCTTGTCCGTCTACAACTATTCAGTTTTGGTTGCTTCACTGAGGGCGCGCCATAGTAATCCTCGACGGAGCATTCAACAGAGAGACAATCAAGCCACCAGACACCCTCTAGTGCAATGATGCTATTTCAAGAGTCACTTACGTTGCCCTAACGAATTGAGAAATTAGCCAGTAGTTCCTTAATGAAAATCGACACAGCTTGCAAAAGAATGGGGCTCATTATATTCCCACTCCATTCCGAGCAAAAGGCATCATATTCGATACCCATTTCATTCCCCAGCGCCGCCGCAATTCCATTTCCATTACATTACGGGTCGTGAAAACGCCGAATGATTCCGGAGGGGCAACTCCTAAACACTAGAACACAACATGTGCAGCGATTCGCTTCATTCCACTTAGGTTCGAGTCTTGACTTGTTTAAGGTGCTTTTACATGTAAGTACTTTGCTTAGGGTGATGATGCCTAACCATTTTGTTCCAAACGCTTGTATTTTTTTATCTCCAGCAACGGAAGAACATTTAGGCACCCTAGACTTGCTGGAATCCTAACCTATGATCAACACACTTTGATTCTACAATGACTTACCATCTGACCGCCCTCAAAATTGGTTCGCCATCGAAGACAAAGGAGCTTTCCGGGATTTTCGCAATATTGACTTCTCTCGTGAGCACCCCCCCCCCCCCCCCATTAATTATAGAGAATGGAGCTGAGGGTGATTGTGGCGGTTTAAACTGGCCCTGCGTAGATGTCCGTTACCTCCAGGGGTATTCTATGACACGGAGAGATCATCTTAATGCAACTAAATTTAAATTAAAATGTAAATATTGAAAGTCGTTTTTCACTTCTCTGTAATGCGAAATTAAAGCCCAGCTCTTAATAGGTATTTTGGCGTCGATTTTCACGCCACTTTTTCCGCTTAATATAGCGGGTAGGCTGCGTTTGTGTATAATTCACGTGACATGAAGTCATGTTACATCCTTTCCCTCCGATAAATTTAGCGGAGAAAATGAATTGGTGGCGCGGTCATGTGACGTCAATTTTTCCTTTAAATCTAGCGGGGAAACTGAATTTTACTGTAGGTCACGGGGCCACGGTCATGTGACGTCATTTTTTGCGCTAAATTTTGCAGTGAAACGAAATTGTTGTTGTTGTCACGTTACGTCTATTTTCCCGCTAAATCTAGCAGCGAAACTTAATTTGTGAATAGGTCACATGACACAAAGACGTGATGTCATTTGTCCCGCTAAATTTAGCGGGGAAACTAAATTGATGTTGAGGTCACGTGACGTCAATATTCCCGCTAAATTCAATGGAGAACCACAATTTGTGTGTAGGTAACGTGACACGAAGTTATGTGACGTCATTTTTCTCGCTAAATTTAGAGGGGAAACTGAATTGGGGGCGAGGTCATGTCACTTCAATTTTTCAACCAAATCTAGCGGGGAAGTTGAATTTGTGGATAGGTCACGTGACACCAAGTTAGGTGATGTTCTTCTTTCCGGTGAATTTAGCGGGGAAACTGAATTGTTGCTAAGGTCTCGTGACGTCAATATTCCCGCTAAATCTAGAGGGCGAGAGGCCCTGTTTGGGAGCAGTTTCTCCGCTAAATTTAGCTAAACATTTAATTCTTGCATAGGTCTGTGACGTCCCATGATGCGAGGAGCGGTTACGCCGACGCTAACAACGACGCCGACGCCGACGCCGCTTAATTTGGGAACAGGTGCATAATAGCTTCGCTCTGAAAAAGAATGCTTCTCAAGAATACCGGTCTTTTTCAAAAATAAGAGCGGGTGTCAACGCCTCACAAAATCCATAATTTTCTTCAATTACGCACTTTCTCGGGAAATTCATTCCAACATATTCATTGTATTAGGTATTTCTGCCGTCAGTAACAGTGATGAGGTAGGGAAAATAAAAAAAGACAAATATAAAAGTTCCCCTGCCCGCTCCCGCCGTTAGGCACGGCAGAATTAAAGCCAATATTAAAATAAATGAATAGGATCCTAGGATCAAGTGAAATTTCATAAGAAGCCAATGGACAGCGGGAATAAGAAAAATCGGGGCCACAGCCAACAGAACGTCTTCGGGGAAACCAACGAGAAGATAGGACCATGCAGGGTCCGACACCAGCCCAACCCCGCGAGGGGGCACAAGAGGCCGACATCTGTGGATTGGCGATGGCCGCAGGGCAACAAGTGAGACAAGCAACCACCGCCGCAGTAATATTTAATCCGCCCCCCCCTCCTTTTGGGAGGAGCCCCATTGAAGGGCCTCCCTTCTCAATAGAGGGGATAGTAGTAAAGAACAAGTGTCAAACGTAATAGAGTTTCTCTTCGCAGCTTATCTTCGCGTTAATACTGTAGGAGCGCGAAAATTTACTGTTTTTTTAAAGCCAGTCGCCGGAACCCAAGGGGGAGCTTGGCGAATGACGAGGTAGAAAATTTGTTTGAGATTGAAGAAAATCCGTCTGTCCTGAGAAAGCAAATACGATATAGCTTCGCTAGTACCGGAAACTATTCCGAAAACTCATGGGAACGGCGGCGTATTCTACACTGGCGCCTCTAGCGGACTTGGAGTTTATGGATGCAGACGATGTATAAAAAGTATAGGCACCGCGACGTCCTCGTGTTTTGCGAGCCTCGTTTCGTGACCCCAACGGCTGAAACAACTCATTATGGTCAGTCCTTTTGCAAGGCGGAATCCACTGCTCGTAACTGCAACGACAATCAAATAACAACGCGCGCAGAAACAAAGGTAGAACAGTTTATTTAGTGGTCTCAGACACCACTCAGGGGATCCCACGCGTTTGAAGCGCACCTGGGAAGCGGAAAAATGCGTTCAGCTACTCTAACTGCGTCGTAAGAGGCTACTTTTGATCCGTTAAAAACTGCGTTGTCACGGTTTCTTACTTGAATAGGTGATTATTAAAATGTGCGCAAACAAGTTAAGATTACCACAGTAAGCGCAGAAGCCGCTGCAGCGTTACAAAAGCAAAAAGTAACAAGAGAAATAAGCGTGCAAACACTTTTCGAACTTTGTAGGAAAGATGTGATCCCCATCCCAGACGAAAATAAAAAGAAATGGCGAACAGTCGCGAACAATGGCGAATAAAACAAAGAAGTTAGCAGACGATACGACGATACGAATCACGCAGCAAGGTGCTTTTTCAACGACGACAATCGTTGTAACTAACGCTTACGAAAAAAAAAAAGGAAAGCAGCTGCAGTTTGTGTATTTCACGCCCGGTGCGTCGGTAGGAGCCACTGATATCTACAGGGTGAAACAATGAGACGGCAGGCTCTTTAAATCGACCGGAAAATTCGGTTTCTTAGCCTATCGCGCTACGACTTTGTGCAGCGTTGCCCACAGATGGTGCTTTTTTTTTTTTGTAAAGTTTGCAAAGAGCGAATTTACTTGAGGAAAAAAGTAAAAAAAGAAAAAGGCTTAGCTCCTATGGAAACGCAGCGACGCCACCGGTCTGCAAACAACACGGCGCCGTTTCGCACGGGAGACAAGAGATGGCGCAACGAACGCCGCCAACGAACGAGCATACGGCGCCGAGAGCCGGCACTTTAGCAGACGATCCTTTCGACTCAAAAGCGGCTCGCGTTCCGCAGGCGGCGACAGTCGCAGAAACAAAAACAGGCGCGGTAACAACAAGGAACTGCAGTTCCTTGTCTGCTAAACACGCCGGCTCTCGGCGTCGTCTGCTCGTTCGTTGGCGGCAGTTGGCGTCGCGACCGATTGCGCCATCTCTTGTCTCCCGTGCGAAACGGCGCCAGTGTTGTTCGCAGACCGGTGGCGTCGCTGCGTTTCCACAGGAAGCTAAGCCTTTTCTTGCTTTACTTTTTCCTCAGGTAAGTTCGTTCTTTGCAGATTTTACAAAAGAAAAATGCACCATGTGTAGGCAACGCTGCACAAAGTCGTAGCGCGATAGGTTAGAAACCGAATTTTCCGGTCAAATAAAAAAGCCTGCCGTCTCCTTGTTTCACCCTGTATTGTTGGGGGGCTGGATGGCGCATAGCCGCTCTCGAGCAGGGCGCAAGTGAACCACCGGAGGTTTGATGCTTGTCCCGGAAGTTGAGCGTCTGCTGGGCTTCCGGTGTCTTCGAAATAGTACTTTCCGGTGTCTTCGGAATAGTTTTAATAATCATGCTTCGAATTAAATCCCGAGAATGAGGCATTTGAACTTGGGACATATGACACATGATGAAGTAGAATCTCAAAATGTTTACATTCAATGGCTTTCCATGATACTTCTCGGGTCTGCATGCGCTCTCACTGCGCAACAAGCAGGCTCTCTTGAGGAAACAAGCGAAACTCTAGCGCCCTCGACGCTTTTCGATCCAGCACTAGGAAGGGTTAATTAATGAGCCTGCCAAGCGCTCACTTCCGGGACAAGCCGCTTACTTCCGGTGACTTCAGTCCCGCGCGCTCGACGCGCCATCCAGCCCTTTATAGCAGAGATCAAAGGTAGGAGCATTTAAAATGAGCAGGAGAAGGTAGCCGTCGATATTGAGCTCACAACAACCAAACGGAAACAACACGACGAAACTAATCGAAAAGAGAAGAGCTTCACTTTTTCTTTCAGCTGCTTGTTACACGTCTGTTTTCTTTCGCGGTGTTCGTAGGGACTGAAAATAAAACAGAGGAAGGAAAAGCCCAGTCCAGCTCACACTGCCAAGTGAATAAGAGTCGCTCGCTGCAATCCGCTACGTGCTAGCAGTGTGTGTCCTCCTTGCTTTCGCATTTTTTTCCCGTTGACTTTGGCAACTTATCGTTTGCTCGCTTGACGAAGTAGATCAAAAGTACACTCTACTACAGCATTCATTCAAGTTCTTTTTGACGTACATGGTTAGGCAATCCTTGCATACCGTGCGCTTTGTTTCGAGTGTCGATCAGCAACCTCAAGTGCGTTTTCAGCAGAACTCTTGTCGGGTGCATTATATGAGTGGAATGTGTGTCGAAGGCAAGGCTGATGTTACCGGCTAGGTGACTAGCTGAGTTGGACGGTGATGTCAATTTTCGCATAAGAATATTTTGGTTCTTCAACAGAAAGTCTTTTGAGGTGTTCCATGTTTCTGATTGCAGTTGGACCTGGCAAGCTATGATGACAGATCTGATTGGTTGCCCACGCAGCTACATAGGACTGGGTGTTCAGTTGTGCATCTGTTCTGTCAGTTTGTGAAGTTCTCTGCTATCTCCGTGGAGTTGTAATAATCGTCCGTGGCGATTTTGAAGCCAGACTTGAGTAGCTCTTCCAGTTTTATTTGAATGCTGCAGTAAATTAATGAGTCACGTTTGTTCGGTCTTCGGGAAGCGGAATAATTTTTCACCACTTCGCAAAAACTTGCTTTTTGCAGTGGTAGGCAGCACATGGCATGCCTGCCATCTTCAAGTATGTGTGGTGTATGCCCGAAGGCGGCCGGTTGATCAACTAACATTGACCCTAGCAGATGTGCCCGAGTACACAAATAAAATCCTAGTAGAAATGTATAACGAGCTTACACTTTTAATATATTTAATAAATGTCAAAAAGCGCATATGAAAATAGGAGGTTATTGCAGACTGCAGGAAGAAAACAACAGCAACAACAACAAAGTTGCAGACTGCCCTCAGAATATCCGGGCATAGCTTAGCAGATGAACCGGCGATAGTAAGCACCGAAGAGAAGAGTAAAAACAAAGCCAAACAAGGCAAAGCAAAATACGCGATGGTCCGAACATCAAGTAAACAAAAGAGATAAAAAGCAAAAAACAAAAACATAAAAGCTGTAGGAATAAAGAAGTGACGACTTAGCGTCGCCTCAAACATAAGAAGAAAGTAGAATTTGAACAATTATAAGGAGATGAAAGACGGACCAACAGGTGCCGGCCTTTATTGTAGAAGACGCAGAAATCGTTCGTCGTCCCGGCGCCCAATTTTGGAGTTTGTGCACCGCATATTACGTGACCAAAATCAACTTTATTGGCGCTACGAAGCTCTCGTCTTTTTTCTTTTGCACGCGCGAGAGTCTGCTTTTTTTGTAATTTCGCTTTTATTAATTTTCGTAATAACGTCAGGTTTGCATGTGCACAATCAACTTCTTTCAGACCATACTGACATTCCAGTAGCGTCGTTGGTTCGAAATTGCATTTTGCTTCTTCATCCGAAGACAATTTTAACGGGATTAACCAGCTGGCCTCTTTGACAAAACGGTTATCAGCATGATCGACATTCATGAGAAATGAGGATCGCAAACACAAACGAAGGAATTGACAAGAACAGTAAAGCTGAAACGTAGCTATGTTTTAAATTTTTTTTACATTTCCTTTAAAAAAAAAAAACAGCGCGAAGTTACATTCGTTTTTTGCCTGGCTTACATAAATTGTGACAAAGTATTTTCTTCAGGAGAGCCCCGAAATTGCACCCTGAAAGCTGTTGTACCATCTTTCACCGGCAAAGAAAACGTCCTTCGCTCATGGAGTGGCAGCTATTTCTTAACATTCCAAGTAGCAAATACCCGTGACAATTATTTTTGATTGGTCACCTCGTACCAACGTTACTAGAACCACTCAGTTGGGAAACTGCCATAGAGACAGTTCCGAAAAAGTGGCACCGATCCGTCCACGAGAACCGAGCTAATGATCCCAACGCCGCCATTTTGCCCGCAGCGGCCAGTCCAGGAACTGCACGTGACTTCCATTTTCGTTGTAATCGGCCATTTTGGGGCCAGAACAGATACTGTGGAGGGGCTTTGAGGTACCGACCCCGACTCCCAAGCGGACGGGCGCGGATTACTACCGTGGTTAATATGCACCTAACTCAGGACGCGCTACCTGAAATCGCCGCTGAGGCATGGTTGTATAAAAACAATATTAATTATACTGCAAAATCTTGCGAACTAAAGATATTAGAAAACAACACGCACCCCCTTTTTTTACTAAACTCCAATAAAAGTTACCACAAAAGGAGTTTTTTCCGTTAGTTTTTACGCAAAAAACATGCTTTCTAAAAGCTCAAGGCGACCACAGTTAAGACAAATGATACAGATTGGCGCTGTTGTCGCATTTAGCTCCGGTCTCGGTGGACGCCAGCGGCCCAGGTTTCAACGGTGAGTTTCCCAACTGAGAGCTCTAGTAACATTGCCTCGTACGGAGATAGGAAAAAACAATGCATTGTGGAGAATTCGTCGGCTAGCAGAGACTCCAAGCTGGCCAGGAACGCTGCCATCCCTTTTCGTCCGCGCTCAGCGGGTGCTGCCGATATTGGCTTACATGGTATTTAGTGAAAGCGAGCATGACCTAAGCACGTAATACGTCGTGTTCATTCGCAGAAATTCCTTGATAGGTTGTAGCGATTTGTTTTTAGTGATTTTCGGGAGAGTAGACGCGCTGCGTTTTTTTAGAGTGAAGAGCGGAATGTTTACCTGCGATTTAAATGCAAACAACAGGTTTTGGCCTATTGCAGGCCCCTGTGTCTTTTGGACACACTTTTCAATAATTCTTAATTCCTCGAACTAAATAAAGGCAATAAACAAAAACCCGCTTACTAAAAGAAATGAAGCAAATGAGCTGTTCGTTAGAACCCAATGCAGCATTTTCATACGCGCTTAAAAGCATCACCTGGACTCTATCACTTTAACCACCACAGAGCGATCGCTTTCGTTGCCCTTTTTTGTCGCCAGCAAAGTTTTTGTTTGCTGACTAAAATGACATTTTGTGCGAGTGGTAGGTATTTCTGCTGCCAAAACCACATATGATAGCTTTTCGTGTTTGTTTTTTGTTTTTTAGAGCCATAAAACAGTAGAGAAGCAAACAATGTTAAAGAGTCGGAAAACAATGGGCTCATTATTTCAGTTGCTCAATTCAATTAAATTCAAGCATAAAACTCAAAAATAGTTTGCAGGCCATTTTTAGCCTATCATACTCATAAGATGCAAATAAGGAGGGAAGTTTTCAGACTAAAATATGTATAGTTCGTTTTCCTCTATATTATAAAATGTGACTAAAATAAAAAAGAGTATCTTATGGCAACTGCGCATTTTTTTCAATAGTTAGTTGAAGGTCTTCAGTGGTTAAACTTCGTGTTGTTGTACGGCATGTACTTTAACACATTACAATATGCCAACGTAAACTGAGGAAGTGATTTATGGGTAATTTATTAAAAGAGGGAGGCATGCCACATTCAGTTGTCGGCGATAGTTTCTAGCATACGGAAGCTTTGCAGTTACAATAAAATGTTATCAAACCCAGCGACCCCGGAACTGTATTTTACGGGGGGCTAGCGGTCGAAATAAAAAAGGGGGCCCGGGGGGGGGGGGTATAAAAAATTAAAAAAACAAAAATTACTAAGATATTACTGTGCATTGAAGGTTTATTATCACTATATGTACCGTGTGTTCATACATTTATCTAAAATGTTTGTCACGAAGTAAGATGTTGACACAATCTGATCCAATACCAGTATATATATATATGGCGGCATCGATATACGGTATCCATGTAAAATACAGTGAAAAATCGGGCAGATGCACGTAGAAAGCTCACATTTTCAACGAGGGTGTATTTAATCGTGGACGTTTTTCTGTGAAATTTATCGGCGCAGCTTCGTTCCTGTGAAAATTTATGACAAGGCATTCTTGAAAATTCACATAAAAGAAGTTTACCACCGATGGATGCGGCCGTCCTTAGGTGGTAAACCTTAACTGGCGATGCCCTTTTTTATTTCACCATGTTTCTTGCTTTTATGGTCGTCTTTGAAAAGAAGGTAAAACAGTAAGGTTTTATAATAGGGTGCCCGCCTGGACATAGCCGGCTGGCTGACCAACAACCAAATGCTGTCTCAAAAACCAGACACAAAGATACAGGCCAGAATACCACGATCCTTTGATGTCTCCGACGACCACCGTGATAGCGACGTTTCAACACAGACTGCAGTGCGATCTCTCCCTTGACAACCTGTGTCACCTGTTAAGGCCTCCTCATGCCTTGGGAGTTGGACACTTTTTCCTCTCGACTTGCTACATCTGTGGGCAGTCCTTCGTTCAAGAAGCGCTTTCTTTTCGAGCAGACCATATCGCGCCTCGCGCTTCCACTCTCCCGTTGGAAGCAATTACCCGACCCTTGTAGTTGCTCAGACCGCATAAACAACAAAAACAACAACAACAACAAAACGCAGCTCAAAAAAAAAAAAGAAGCTAGAAGAAATGAGTGTGTTTTTTTCGGAAGCGTCACTGCTCAAAATAGAAGCAATACGAAGAAGCCGGCCGGCTGGATGGACAAAAACAGAGCGCTGCGCGCTCCCCCGCATAGCCAACCCGCGAGTGCAGTATGGGAGGGCCACAGGAAAACGACCATGCAGTGGAAGAGAGGCGATCCGCCGGCCTTATTTTCTCCCCATTTTCTCGCAGTTTCCACGTCTTTCGTAATTTCTTTTCTGGAATTTCGTGGCCGAAGCTTGTGCAGTGATTCGGTGCAGTACCCAGCTGTAACAAAAACGAAGTCACGTGCTAGTCACGTGCTAGTGTCCGTTGTTTCTCAGCGGAGCTGAGAAACAACGGACACACAAAGGAGGGGGGGGGTTTGCGGGCATTGTTCAGTAGGCCTTGAGTGAGCCAAATGCACTAAGGCTCAGCATATTACCCAGCGCCCCGTCAAGCCCCCGTTGCACCCCCTCCCCCCCCCCCCCGATTCCGGGGTCCCTGATGAAACCGCTCATTTCTTGCGTCTCTCTATGACGTAACTAGCAAAAACAGCAACAACAGTGTCTTGCTGTTGTTGTTCGGTCATTCCTCAGCGGCTGAACATTTGTAGCATTATAAAGGTGTTTCCTTGGCTAGATAAAGCACTGCTCCCCTAAAGCAGAATTTTTTTGCGTGTTTCTTTCTCTAAAATTCATGAAATACTGTTAAAAAGACACTAATGTTTGTTTTGAGTCGGTCTTTTTATGCCAATTAGTCAATCTACGCACCGTGAGCGTCTGTAAAACTCTAAAATGACAATCGCGCACCGGCTTCCTTCGTATTAAAAATGCGATCAAGCATTCGCAAAACCTTTTCTCCAAGATATTTACTTTATTTGAGGAAAAAGTGAGTATTGCGCTTTTGAATCGTGCGTGGGCCGCACAATCGTAAATGATGAAAGGACCCGATTCCAAGCGAGGAGCGCGAGCTATAGCTGGCACGCATAATCATACCTTAACCTACGTTTCAAACAATTTAGAAGACAATTTTATTGATGTTCCGCTCAGGTCTGGGGCCACCAAACTGCACAGGCGCGACCCGCTACGTTAGGATGCGGGACGAAACTTCCAAAGCATGGTTTATTTGACCATTTTTGGCACACACTTCAAGCTTAAACTTAGGGTTCTACAGAGGTCACAGAATAGCGAACAGTTAACTGGAGTCACTGACTGCTTGAGAAACACAGAGTGTGGCAAACCCTGAGCACCTTTTTATGTCTCCGCAGCCAATGATTTTGCAAAATCGGCCGGTAAAAAAGCCGAAGGACGAATCACGAACCAAAAGGCGTGATTATGATAGGCTGTGCCCTGCGTTTGTGAAACTTATCCAAAATAATTGGTCAAAATCAAATTTGGGATTTTTACGGGCCAAACCAACGCGGGCATCTGGCACGCCCAAGCGGAGGACTGAGGATTCATTTGGCCCACCTGGTGATCTTTTGGCGTGGAACCAAATTAAGTAAAGAATAGGTACACCATTTCACAAATATTTCGACCGTTGTGAACTCCAGAATAGCCCACAACGATTTTTTTAATGATGTGGCGATAAAAGGCTTAGCGGTAAATTTTCCATAGACGAAACCAGTTTTTATTTTCTTTATTTTGACTCCAGAAGTTTTATGTATTCATTTTCTCAATTAATGAATGCACCGAGCTTCGAGCACCTCCGTAGTAAATCCCAGCGCGATAAGATAAGCAGACGATTTATGGCGGCCAGTTAAATGTGCATTCAATCCATTTCGCCCACGCTGTACAGGTTGCGCTTTTTAAAAAGCGAAACAAGTTCATGAAACCGGCTTTCTGGAAGTTCCCATTGTTTATTTACGTTAATATTCAGCCAAACTGAAACTGTTGATAAGGGATCTGCGAAGAGATTCCGCGTGTGAACACCCTTGCAAAGTGGGTGGAACAATGCGTTTTTCTTAATCCTTAGAATTTACTTACTTATACATGGCATAGGGTCAGCGATTGCCTCGCAGAAGAACAAAACCTGACCTTCTCAAACAGTAAAATTACCAACCAAAAAGAAGCAAGCCGATGTACCACGTGGACAGTTTCAAATAAGCAGCAGCGTGCATTTACTTCCTCGTGGCAAACAATATACGGAAGGTTGTTAAATTTTCTGAAACGCGTATTTTACAATACCTGCGTCGTGTTTAGCAAACAGTTGGTTTGTAAATGTTTCCCGATATGATCGATGTTTATATTTAAAGTAATGCCTACCTGTACGAAAGTTTGTGCCTTATCGTCTCTATCAAAGGGTTTCTAAAATTATCTCCAAAAAAGGCTGCCCTTTGTAACAAAAAAAGTACGAAACAAGTATAGTAATTGAGAACTCTCATAAAACAAGAAGTAAACTTAAAATATATTTTATCATGCCTTAAATACCTCAGGTATATTTTTATATACTTTATATGTTGTTCGTACTTTAGCCGTGCGGTACACTTATAGACATAGTCTGACAACTATGGTGTGCATAATAAAACTATTTGGTATATATGTACTAAAAGTATGTACGCATAGTATGTGCTAAAAGAACATACCAGTCATAAACTAAAAATATACTGTGAGCATACATTACGAAGTGTTTCGCGACAGTGCAAATTGAATATAATTTTAATGATTGGCCTTTTATCAAGGGGAAGAAATATGAAACATTTGCACAACCAAGCTTGTTCATACCTTTTACATCCCCGGCACGTTGCACTGCACCCATTGCTAGCTCTCTTGTTGCTTTGTATAGGTCAGTTATGCCGCCTCGTTTTTATTTGGCATTAAAATACCCGGGAAGGCCGTAGGTCACAAAGTGCTATGAATTACTAGTAATTTGTACAGCCCAAGAGTTCGCCGCCGAGCAACAAATCGTGAAAAGATTTCAAAACCTCGGCAGTAAAGTCTCGAGTTTTCTTAATTGTTTTAAGCTCCATGACAAGATTCCTAACGTGTTTCTGACTTTTTAGCCGCATTTATCTATTTTATTTTATTCAAGATGAAGAGCTACCTTTGTTTGTTCTTTTCTGCTGCTGTTGGAATTAGACACGAAACTAATTTATTTAAACAGTCAATCACTAAAATAGCGGGTTCTAAATAAAATAACACATATATTAACTTAATCTTGCTACCAAGTAAGCGCATACAACAATCTTTTTTTTTTCAGACAATCTTCACTGGATTTGTTACATTGTGTGCACCAGAACGCGTCTGCCAAACCTGAAGAGGTTGCTTCTGTACTACGACTTTCTTGAAGGATACATTACAGTTGAAATTACCTACTTTTCTTGTGTATTTCCCTTTCTTTCACTGATTTCAGGCGATGCAATGTCAGCGGCTTGCATGGCGCAAATATATACGTGTCATAGGAACCACCGGCCAGCATAGGCACCATTCACCCAGGTGGGAATTAAAAATGCTGCTTTCATACAGTGTTGGCTGTAACACTTTACCAGGAACGGCGTTACCAGTAATGCGTTACTTTTTTGGTGATGTAGTAATATTCTTCTTATAATTTTAGAACAGTAACGAATAACGTAATTGCATTAGTTATTTAAAGTAAAGGGTAACATAGTTACGTTACTCGTTACACTTTGTTTCTAAGACTTAAAAAAGTGACACTTCAATTGTTTTCGTGATTCTAAGCGTCAAGTCATATGAATCCTTGTACTCATCATACACAACTACAAAATGTTGCCTCTCGTTGCTTCTCGCAAACATCTCCACTTCAGAAAAACCTCAACGCTCACGTCCTTTGTTTCAGTTTCGAAAAACGCTGTCCCTGTTAACGGCAGAAAACGCGAATGACATGAACGCGAAAGCAACGCGTGTTACTTTTCATCTGTAACTGTAACGCGTTCCGTTTATTCGCGACTGCGAGTAAGGAATTTTGTTACTTTTAATGCGTTAGCATTAGAACGCTCGTTTTTTTGTTTCGAAAACCCGGTGGTGTATTTCGTTTGTCAGTTGTCGCGTGCGACGCTCCCACTGGTCCGAAGCGCTGACGTGAGCAACCGTCAAACTCTCCCTCTCTCCCCGGCGCTGATAAACTGACAGACACCACCGGGTTTTCGTCAAAACAAACCCTTCCATTTTTGCCATAGTCACGCGCACAGCTGGCGCGGATCTAGAAGGAGGCGCCGCGCAACACCTCATAGATAGCAAAGTAGTACCGCTGAATGCGATGGCTTAATCAGAGAAGGCCAACGCTGGACACAGATTGAAAACGAGGGCTGCGCCAGCACTTGGCTTCGAGTCAAGTTTGAGCCGAACGTTGACGCGATCGTATTGTCCGATCTGTGCCCAGCGTTGACCTTCTCTGATGACGCCATCTCATTACGCACTGCAGCTTTGTTATCCAGGAGCTGTTGCGCCGCGGCCCGGTGGAATGCAGGCGTGCTCAGCTGCCGCTCTGCTGTCGCCGGTTGTTCTTTGCGTTGGGTTTCCGTAGTAGCGGTGCGTGGGCTGTGATGTGTGTGTCTGTAGTTAAAACGATGGATGCGGTTCCTTCCACGAGTGATATGGATGTGGTTCCTTCCACGAGTGGTGTGGATGTGGTTCTTTCCACGAGGAATATGGATGACCGTATCTAAGGGCGTCGGCGTACTCAGACGGGCAGAGTACAAAAAAGGAGTGAAAAAATTACGAAAGATCCGCTGGTGGATCCTTAGGAAATCCGTTATCATGACCCTTGGGAAACACCACACACGTCCCTCTTTGGTAAACGCTAACACTGACCCCGTGACGAGGCAAGAAAGAGACAGTAAAAAATTAAGTTAGCAAAATAGGAAGCAAAAAACAAAAAGTGAAGGGGTCAGCGTTAGCGTTTTCCAAAGGTGGACATGTCTGGAATTTGCAAGGATTATGCTAACGCACTCTGGAAGAATACACAAATGGATCTTTCTGTAATTGGTTTTTTTCTGACGACGTCTACGAATCTGCTTCCATGCATTCAGACACAAATACCTCAATGCAGCCTTTGATGATGAAACTTGGTACGCGACCAAATTAGAGTAAAGACGCAGGCGAGCTGGTGTCGAATCATAGTAGAAAAACCCAGAGACAAGAAGCTAAAAGGACAGAACTACACCGTCTCAAAACCAGCACAACAATGATTTAATTGGACACAGTCTTCCTTGTTCTCTTCACATCCTCTGGTCATCAGCAGGCGCCACATTTGAAGGCATCAAGCAAAAGGACACGTGCACGAGTGCAGTCTTAAGCGTCCGGTGAATACATCACCACTAGACCAACAAAAACGGCGGTGTCGCATCGTTCAAAACAAACCCTTAGCTCCCAAACAACGGTTTGGTACAATTTCATGATAAGCAAAAATAAAGAACAAAAAAATAAGAAAATTAGAAGAAATCAACACACTGGACAAAATACGCGTGCACGACTGCAGTCTTGAGCGATCGGTGAATACAAAAAACACTAGACCCGCAAGAACGGCGGTGTCTCATCGTTCAAAACCAACCATTAGCTCCTAAACAACTGTTTGGTACAATTTCGTGATAAACAAAAATAAAGGAGAGGATTATAGAGAATACATCCGACTGGACAAAGAAAATAGACTAGAGAGACAAGAACGTCTGTGTCTCCTCACCAATGTCAAAGAGGGCCTACTAATACAATTTCCGGCGGTGGTAATCCTAAGGCCTGGTTCACACTTACAGCTAATTGCTGCCGCGAAGCGGAATCGGCCGAGCAATGCACAATGAACGCTACGACCGGCGGCCGAATTCTGCAGATTCGCCGCCGATTCGCAAGTGTGACGGAAACGTCTCAGCCCAGTCAGGATAACACTTATCGCACTCACTACAGATGGTTTACAATTTCAGAATTGATCGAACATGAGTTAACCGCTCTTTTGCGTTCTAAAAGCCGGTCGTTATGGTATGTAGGCCAAACTTGCCGTTGCCTTAACGACCGGCTTTTAGGACACAAAGAGCGGTTAAACTCCTCTACGGTCAATTCTGAAATTGTAAACAATCAAAGTGAGTGCAATAATTGTTACCCTGACTGCGCTGAGACGACTGTTCTTAGCAAAGAAAAATATGCATTTAAGATGGTAATAAGGAGACACTTAGGACTACCAGCGCCGGAATTTGCATTAGTAGGCCCTCTTTGACTTTGGATGAGGAGACACAGACGTTCTTGTCTCTCTAGTTTATTTTCTTTGTCCGGTGGGTTGACTTCTTATAATTCTCTTCTTTATTTTGTTTATCACGAAATTGTACCAAACAGGTGTTTGGGAGCTAATGATTTGTTTTGAACGATGAGACACCGCCTTTCTTGCAGGTCTAGTGTTGGTGTATTCACTTCTCTTTATTTCTCTTTTCTTTTTCAACACATAATGTGTTATAGGTCTGGCACCTAACCATATACGGTTAGCTGCCAGCAGAGGAAGTCGACAGGACGACTGCCAGCCGAAGCTGACGTAACGCTCGTCTCCCCACCGTAACCTCTCCCTCGAGTGCATCCGTGTCACTCCCTGTGAGGGTAAAATATCATGTTTCAAGGCTCCTTCTCACAGTTGCATCGACTGCGTGTTCCTGCGCTGCCTCGCCCAGCAGAGCGCCTTTCCATTGGTTCGTCGTAAGGGTCACCAAAGCAACAGCTCGACGCAAGCAGTCTTGAGGTGCAGTCCCACCGTGCATGACGTTTTGATCCTTTTTTCACGGTTTAAAACCTCTTCTCTATGTGTGCTACCGTCATAAATTTATTGTCAAATTAAAGAACTATTTTCCAAATTTACTTTAATGTCTTAATATTTCAATTATTTTTAGTTGTTAGTTCATTGTTTAACTTTTAATAAACCACAGTGTCTAATTTTGAAAAAAAATATTTCTAGAATTATGCCGTTTCATCGTCCACGTTAATTTACGTAAATGGCTGGATATAATAATCACAAAATTAGACAAAAAAGCGTACAAATAATGTATATTTTAAAAGAAAGAATTTATCTAGGAGGTGCGGTGGAATGCGGGCGTGCTTAGATCACGTAATACAAAATGTACCTATATGACTATCCCTTCACTTGGTGGAAATGAAATAGATATAGTAGAAAATGTAAAAGTACTAGGAATAATATTTAATGAATACCTGTGTTGGGACGAAACTGTGCAACAGATAAGTTGTTGGGGTTATATATAAATACCGTAATATGATTCCCATCTCTGTTACGCTACTTATATACAAGTCCCTTTTTTACACATACTACAACTATTGCTTCTTAGTATGGGGTAACACGACTGCTACAAATCTTAAACTAATACATAATCTTCAAAAAAAAGCAATTCGAGGTTTATGTCATGCAGCATACGATAGTCATACCAAGCCATTATTTCGTAAATTTAATATAGTACAAATTCCAAATCACTATAGTTATAAACTTGCACTTTCGTACAAAAGGTCTTTTAGACAAAACGAAAATATGTATCTATCAATTTCCCAACTTGAACTTAGACAAGCGAATTATCCAACTCGTAATGCTGAGATATGGATAGTGCCACATTCAAGAACAAACTATGGGAATCAGATGTTAAAATGTACCCTCTCCCATCTTCTGAATCGTTTTTATGAACTCGATGTAGATATCTTCATGTATGTCCGCCAAACAAATATGTTCACTTTTCGTCTAATAATTACTCCCATGTAAAAAATAAAAAAAGTTTTGTATAACGATTGTACGCGTTTTGCGGGTGGTTTTTTTTTTACATCCTTTTTCGTTTTTTTCTCTCCCTCTTTGTTTACATTCTTCTTTTTAGCAATATAGATGATGTTGTCTTTCCCATGCTATAATGAATATGTCAAATATTAGTGTCTTTACGTTTATGTTTGCTCTTCCCTGGGCTGCTATGGAGGGCAGAGGCTAGTCAAGCAGCCTGTCAGTTGCTGTTTTCTCTGCCTCCTTTCTCTGATTCAGGGATCAATAAAGATTTTGAAAATTTGAAAAACTATACCTCCTAGAGCGCAGTTCTTGAGAGAGGAGGGGAGGGTACAGAGGGAGGGCATGCCCCTCCTAATCCTCCGTATCCTCTCCTCGTCCCTCATCTTCTCCACCTCCTCCTCCTTTTCCTCCTTTATCTCCTCCCCCTCCTCCAACTCCTTCTCTCCCCTGCTCCTGCAATTCAGTTTGCCCGCTACATTTACAGGGAAGAATGACATCACATAACTTGGTTTTACGTCACCTATAAACCAATTCAGTTGCTCCATTAGATTTAGCGGGGAAATTGACGTTGCTAAACAAACGTCAATTTCCCATAACTCCGATATGGAACGCGATCGGTTACGCCGACGCCGACGGTGACGCCGCCGCCGCTCAACGCGGAAACGGGGGCCTAAGAGCCTAAGAGCTGCGCTTTAAAAACTTACGGGAAGATCCATTTTGGGGATTCTTCGGGAATGCGTTAGCATGACCATTGGAAACACCCCACGTCCCCCTTTTGGAAACGCTAACGCTGACCCCTTTACTTTTTCTTTTAACTTTCCCGTCCGCTTTTTTTTTATTACGGGGCCAGTGTTATCGTTTCCCAAAGGGGAACGTGCGTGACGTTTCCCAGGGGTCACGTTATCGCATTCCCTAAGCATCTACCAATGGATCTTCCTGTAATTATTTTCACTCCTTTTTGGTGCTCTGCCTGCCAGAGTAAGTCGACGCCCTTGGATACGGGCATCCATATCCCTCGTGGAAAGAACCACATCCATACCACTTGTGGAAGGAATCACATTCATATCACTCGTGGAGTGAACCGCATCCATCGTTTTAACTACACGCACACATCGCAGCGCATGCACCGCCACTACGGAAATCCAGAGCGAAGAACAACCGGCGACAGCAGAGGCGTCAACTGAGCACGCCCGCATTCCACCGCGCCGAGGCGTAACACCTCCTAGATAACAAAGCCGCAGTGCGGAATGAGATGGCATAATCAGAGAAAGCCAACGCTGGTCACGGATTGGACACGGTGACTGGTTCAACGTTCGGCTCAAACTTGACTCGAAGCCGAGTGCTGACGCAGCAGTCGCTTCCAATCCCAGCGTTTCCTTCTCTGATTAAGCCATCTCATTCAGCGGTACGGCTTTGTTATTTATTAGGAGGTGTTGCGCGGTGACTCTGCCTCTCTGGCTCCGCGGCAGCTGTGCGCGTGACTTCGCCAAAAACGGAAGGGCTCGTTTCGCCAAAAACCCGGCGGTGTCTGTCAGTTTGTCAGCGCCGGTGAAAGAGGAGAGGTTGACGCGTGTTCACGTCAGCGCTTCAGACCAGTGGGAGCGTCGCACGCAACAACTGGGAAACGAAAGACACCGCAGGGGTTTCGTCAAAACGAGCGTCCAATGCTAACGGATTAAAAAAAGTGGGTGACCCTTACATGGGTGCTGCTTCGACTGCGTATTTAACGAACTCGGCGTACGTTAGATGCGGCAAAATTCATCACAGTACGTCAGCAAATTGACTATAATTGCCTCATGAACATTCTGAGTATTGGTTTTATGATCCATGTTCCAATTGCAGTTTTAAAGTCAATCAGTAATAATGGTTTGACCAATTTATACAATCTGCGAAAATGGAATGACCTTTGAGATATTTAGCGATACGATTATGAACGTTTGTCGGCAATTCAAAACGTGTGCGCATGGAGCGCACATGACTGGTGACTTTTAGCAAACCGTTACCGTGTTCCGCGTACCGCACTACCGAAGCCTTTGAAACATACTTTTAAGCGCGCGCCCGGGTGATACCGTGACCGCGGGGCGCGCGTTTAAAAGCATGCTTAAAATGTTCCAGTAGTGCGGTGCGCGAAACGCGGTAACGGTCTGGTAAAGGTCCCTGTTATCAGTTGGTACAAGAGTGAAGTACCCGTGCCGGTCCACTCTTTATCTCGGCAGCGCGTGGTTGGTGAGGCCGGACGCTGCCTAGATAATGACAAAGTGCCAGTCACTCTTCTCAGTATTATTTAAGGCACTCCACTCTAAATAATCAGGCGCGCTTCTATGCCGCCCGCACGCTTTGAACTGCTGACAAACATGCGAAAATATTCGAATATCTCAAAAACGATTGCCTTTTCGCAAATTGTATAAATCTATCTTGCCATTATTAGTGATTGGCTTTAAAACTGCTATTGGAAAATTACTCATAAAACCAATATTTAAAACGTTCATTAGGCAATTTGAGTTAATTAGCCGATGGATCGTGATATGAAGATTGCCTCGTCTAAGGTCCGCCGGGCCAGTTAAATACAGTGAAGACCGAACACACGTAAACATAACCGACCACTTTTTTTAATTTCTGTCGCAAGTAAAAATAAACACCCTGCATTTACCGCAATGAGTGATTGTCCGAATTCTAACGGTACAAAAAATGCTTAGAATATGCGCACTAATTGCAAGACAAACAAAAAAAGTCTGCAATATCTTCTAGGTAAGGTTTATTGTCGTGATATTACGTTCCTTTTCACAATCACGTTGTCGATTAAACCTGCTCAGTTATCACTTGAAGTAAGTTGTGATGTCTCATCACATTCAGGAGTAGGAACACCATCACAGCCCTTAGAAGTAGATATTTCTATTGTTGATGATCCACACAGCTTTGCTAAACTGTTCGTTACATTCCACACCGGTAGCATCGATGCTTGCTCTGACCATATCGCACGATCTCACGGATGCATCACCTGAAAAAAAATTAAAGTTAGAAAAATCTAATGAGGTTTCTATGTTATAAACCACTAAAAATTTAAATTAAATATAAAGTACTACAATTGAATGTTCCTAATTCACCTTCTCACTAGCGTTTTGTATTTTTTTTTCTGTGGCGCATTTTACAGCGGTGAACCGGTTGTCTAAGCAATCTCCGAATATTGTATTTCACCTTTGCAGTGCGAATAATATGTAGAATAATTAATACTATGTAGTTCACTTGTGTAATAGGTATTCTCACATACTGCCTGAAGACGGAAACAAGAAAAAAAGGTGGTACATTTTCCATAAAAGCGAGTATATATCTATATTTATATACCATACAACATTAAAATCAGCACAATATGAATAAACCTTGAACTATTACGGAATATTGAGATTTATATGGAAACAATGCATCAGATACGGCATCATTATCAATGATGATAAAATCAATTAATGCAAAGGTGCATCGAGCTGTACAAAAATAACCATATTAATCCCTGGAGGAGGGGAACAAGAGGGACAAAGGACAAACACAATTCTTTTTTACTTTTGGAGATTTGTGTTTGTCCTGTGTCCCGACATTTCTCATATTGAGGCGGATTTCATAGGCGACGCTGTCTTTACCTGCGAGACGCGCTTCGTTATCGGCACATAATCATGCCATACGTTCATTATCTCCTCCACCCCGGAGAACTGGCTCACAGCAGAGCAAACCTGCTTTGCGGAGTTTTGCCTCCCTAAAAAAATATCCGCCGTTTTCAGCATACCAAATTCCTCAATAATATTGCAACGCAGACGCAGTAGAAGTTTACGTATCCGTCGCTACTCTAACCAGACCCGCTACCCACGTGCTGAAGAGGGGCGGTTTTGCCCCAGAGTGCGGCGCCACTAGTATTGCCGGCGCGCCTTCTGGGCATCGGTTCCGGGATATAGCAGACGGAGTCTATTGTCAGGAAGGCAACGGTGGTGCAGTGAAACCAGTTGCGTACTTTAGCTTTTTGCTGCCCTGCTTTTCAAGGGCGGAAGGTGAACAAAAAGACCATGTTGCATTAACCTGAGACTGGGGTAGAGAAGAAACATCAAAACGTAGAAGGGGAAAAAATAGACAGGACGACGTCTCAAATTCAGCTAACTGGTTTATTTAGTCCACCTCCTTATACAGTCACAATAGACCCTTTCCGACATTGTCTTAGCAACAATGAGCCGCTGCCTTGACGGCGCTCGGAAGTGCGGCTGGCCACTATGATCGGACAAGGCACTGCCATTCATGTGGTATGCGCCCGCGATCGCGAGCTCTACCGCCGTGGGTCCTGATTGGTTATCATGGACCAGGACCGAATGCGCAGTTCAAGTTTCTGACAGAGTTTACAGGAAGCACCTTGCACGAAACGGCGACTGTTTTCGTGGCTTCGCTCTTACATCGCGACTGAGACAGGCCGTCGCATTTTTGTGAACGACGCTCGTCCACATCGGCGATGAGTCGCTCTCGCGTCTTCGTTGGCGATGCGGTTTTACATCGACGGTGGAGGTTGCCTGCCCGCCATCGCTTCCGACGTTTGCATGATCGCGTCCCTTATCGCGTCTTCGACAGCATCGAGTATAAAGAACGTTGCTTGGCGGCAGTGGCTTGGTCTTCGACACGACGCTCTCCTTCTGCGCCTTTCGGCAAAGTTGAAAGCAAGCTCTGTCCACTCCATTTTTGCAGGCTTCAATATTTCTGAAATTTACGAAATGTGGGTTAGGGAATACTTCACGGACACAATATTTTGCGATTTGGAGGTGTACGCCTAGTTATTCCTTACCGCGGTTAATTTTTTTATCTATTCTTTGTCTTTTTTAAGTCCCGAAATTCGCGAATAATAGGTCCTCGCGAAAGTGAAGATTGTTTACAATGTGGTTGGAACAACTTGTTGCCTAAAAGTGGTGGCTACCAGCAACGTTCGAGAGGTAGCCAGTCTGTCTGAACTGCTTCAGCCTATAACCGTATATCTTTGTGTTATGTTTTCCCACTGACGTTCTATAACGATTTCCAGGTGGCTTCGAACAACGGATCACCCGGGAAGGAAGTGAATGGTACACCTGGAAAGACGGTACCAAATTTCAGAATTGCTGCACGGACGCCCGGAATAACGTATTCACGGGGAGACTGTGCGCGTGTGTTGTAGCTTTGATAGTTCTTTTTTATTGCGCAAGCTATCACAAATTCGCATGAATCCTTGTGCAGCGCGCAAATCCTGACTTACCGCTCATTCCACTGGAAGCGGATCCGCGTTCGCAAAGCGGTTGCGAACACGGTTGTATAAAGATCCAGTACAATTTCACGCGCATTTGAAGGGCCATGAACGATACGGGTTGCAATGTTCATTGGCTTTAAAGAGGCGTACTGTCCCTATTAGCCTCAGAAGTTCGCGTGGCGCCCCCTATATGGCTGAACCGGGGTGACGTCACGGCGAGGAGAGATTTTTCCCCGACTCGCCCCGCTCGCCCTGTGGAGAGCTGTGACGACGCTAGCTGTCGGCGCGCTCGTTTCTTTTTAATTTTTTTTTTTTTGGCGTGTTTTTCGTAGGAAGTGTAAATTTTTATATGTGGCTTTATTGAGGTATGGTCTGTAGTTGCAGGCGAAACTTCAGCCAACATTTTAAGCATGAATGACAGGGCAGACAACGCATGAATCACAGCTGGTATATGAAAATAAAGAAATATGGCCACAATTGCAGGAGCATCACTATAGATTTACATCTCACACAATAAATGCTGCTGATGGTCTGAATGAATTGGCAGGTTATGTGTACTATTTTTTTGTATCTCTGTTTTTAAACAAGATCGCCGAATCAGAAAAAGCTGCATGCTGCTCGAGCAACATGCTAAATACAGTCTGGGTCATGGGGAGAGAATCACAAGTAAGACAGCCCAAGTGCAGGGGCAAAGTAAAAAAACGAGGAACATTTATTATATACATTGCTCGCATTTGACCGCTTGCTGGATTCGGATAGTACGAGGGGCGTTCATAAAGTTAGTATTATCGGCACAAAAAATTTAAAAAAATTGAGCAAAACAGGCATCAACATGAGCGCGCGTTCCTCTAGTTTCCGCGCAGTATAAACATCGCACTGCTACAGTAGCTCGGAACGCCGCTCCAGCGTCCCTTCCGGATATTTCTGACTGTTAAAGGAAACAATACGGGGAAAGAGGGCGTGGTCGAGCTTATTTTAATCTCAAATTATTTATGCATATGTATAGCTACTGTCGCTCTTCACTGCATAAAAGATCGCGTAGATGGTCATTGTCGGAAACTCGTTGTCAGAAGGCACTACTTGTCACATGCTTAGTGGTTCGGAAGTTCAAAGCTATGTCTTTTCGACCGGAATAACTGTGCCTTTAATAAAAAAAATAAAATAAACATATGCGCTTGTCCGTGTCTACTCGCATGTGACTGTCCCTTGTGTTGCGCAAAAAAAAAAAAAAAACCTTTAGACTGCATCATGAATTAACTAGGCCAACAACAAGTTTGAAATATCAATAAATGTGGGGATAAAAAGCTGGAGAAAAAAAAACTATCAAGAATTCGCCAGAAGTGTTGCATTCTTGCATATTCAGAGGCTCAGAACTTCGAAACAAGTTTCTCCTACCAAAATGTGCACAGGCTAAAAGAAACACGTCCCAGGAACGTGAAGCGGAAAAAAAAATGTTATATTTTTTTTTCTTGAACAATATTAGAAATCTTCTCCCATGAGTTAATTCATTCCTTAACGTGAAAAAACAATAAATACATTATTTTGTATTCTGCAGATAGCAATGATATGTACTGTCTGTGGTGTTAATTTAAATGTGATACCTCAAACAACTTAGTCGAAAATAAATACCCAGTTTAGGGAATAATTGCCCGTAGGTACAGTACATGTTTTGGACATTTCTTCGAAACTCACCTTGAATAATAATAATCATATCTTAAGACGACACTTACCTAGGCTGTACATGATCATTCTTAAAAAGTTTAACATCTCTACCATAAATAGCTTCGGCTATAGCGCGCTTCAAATATGGCACAAATGACAATCGTCAAAAACCCGTCGTCCTTCCTCGCCCCTTCGTGAATTTTTTTTTTTTTAACTAAGCATGTTGAACATTGAAATAAACGGCATCGTCTTTCGTAAGGAACGCAGCACCGCATGTAAAAATTCGAGATAAAAAAAATCACGAATGTACCTCACTACTTGAATTCAAATGAAACCGTCCGCCGGTCTTTCGAAGTTCGACGAACGTCGAACTTTTACCCTAAAAGTTAGACGAACTTTTGAATTTTGAGGATTCGAAAGTTCGAAACTTTTCGAATTCTCTTGATAAAAAAGTTAGAAAGTTCGAAAATTATCCCATTCCTTAGTGTAGGAAGTTCGAAAAGCTTCGCACTTTTTAGTGCAAGAAATATCGAAAGTTCGAAAATCATCGAATTTTTTGGTCCATCAAGGTCGAAAGTTCGACAAGCATCGAATTTTGCAGCGTGATATGTCCAAAAGTTCGAAAAGGATCGAATTTTTTAGCGTAATAAGTACGACGGTCGAAAAGCGTTGAACTTCGTAGTTTAACAAGTTCGAAAATTCGACTTCCGTCGAATTTTACGATAGAGAAAGTTCGAAATCTTTCGAACCGCCCGATTCGATCATCGAAACTTCGGTTAGAAAAAGTTCGCGGCATCCATAGCTGTAACCATACTTGGGTAGTAATTCAATTACAGTAACTAAATTGCTGTAATTTAATTACTTTTCTTTGTAATTTGTAATTGCAATAATTACTTTCGGCTAAAAGGAATTGTAATTGTAATTTAATTACTTTCTAGCGCAAGTAATTTCAAAATTTTAGGCACAATTACAATTACTTTTGCAAAACTTTGAAATGCCAACGCAACCTCCCTGAAAGCCTCAGCGCTCGCTCAAGCGGCCTAGCTCTAGGTGAACAAGAATAACACACACGCACAACATAAATACTGTCGCAATGCTTGTTGTTTTGTTGCTTACACTGCGGGCTGAGCTCGACGGCACTGTGTAGCGCCGTCTGCTGTGCGAGCAGAAAATAATAGCGTAAACATGCCAAAATATTGAAATAAATAAATTGAGCTTCAGCTTTCAGCCGAGGTTGGACATTTTAATTGTCTATGACGTTACTTTTCTTTATTTTTCGCCCGTTTTTTATGTCCCTCTTCCAGTACTGTCGCATATTTGTGTCTTTGCATTATTTCAAGTTTATTTCCTGTTTGTTTTACTTTGGATATTATTTGCATAAGCGTTTTGGAGACTGATCTCGCACCTGTGAATATTGTCACCAATGATTCGAGAGTCCCGATTCGGTTCTTACGCATATATGAGCCATTATAATTTCAACTCAAGGTAAATATTTTACAATACCATGATATTTGTATGAGAATGCGGTCGTATCAGCGTGTGTAGACATTAATTTTATATTAACACTTGTAAAATATTCACATACAACTAATTGTCACATTTTTATTTGCCTGGCTAACAAAAGTCTGTCAACCAAATTTTTTTTAGCAATCTGGCGTCTTCCAGGGTTTGAACTAATTCATTAATATTTATTAAAAATATAAGAACGTAGTACTTCATTGCCCCAAACTGTCAAGTTCTACCATGAATTTAACAAAATGCATAAAAGGAAATTATACAACACGCGGCATTTATGCAGCGATGCTTAAGCCCCCTCAAACATTGGGGCAAGGAATGCACAAATACGTTTCATTCTATACAAATCGTTTAGTTATATGTCCCAAGTCGGGTCGCTCTCAGATATAAGTAATTGTAAAGTAATTGCATTACTTTTTAAAAGTAATTTGTAATTGTAATAATTACTTTTCACATAGTAGTAATTGTAACTGTAGTTAAAGTACTTTTAAAACAAAGTAATTGTAATTAAATTACATTTTGAAAGTAATTTACCCATGTATGGTTGTAACCATTCGTTTTAAACGAGTTTCGCGTCGTGCGTATAGCCCTCTCCGGTCAAGGTGCACGATGTAGTGCGTATAGCTTTACCCTTTAAAAAAGTTAAAATTAGCTTCGTTTATCGCTCCCGACGTTAGGAAAATACTTCGTTCCTTAAAACATAATTGACGAATTCTCACGTCTTCTAATCCAATCTTCGCTCACTCTCCAATTCCCCCCCCCCCCCCCCCGCGATCAAGCGCTGAACTTTGAACCAGTGAGGTTGAACTCGGCGGCGAAACTAGTTTAATTCTACGCGCTGAAGTCACGCATGTTGACTGCGGCATCGCATCGCGATGCGGGAATACGGCGAAAAGCGTGCTCTCTAGTGCCCAACCACTAAGTAGGGTCGGGCAGCATGCCGCCCCGAATCAGGAACTATACAAGGCCTAGCTCTATGCACATGGAAAGGCAAGACTCTACACGCTGGGCGTCCCGAACTTGGAATATACGACACGTTTAGAGATAGCAAGCTAACACTGCGTTAGGAACAACTTAACGTATACTTACCTTGAAAAACAAAGCCGTCAACGGCGCTGACACGCGATAACAACGTCGAGCTCGGCTTCCGAAGTCCGAACGGACGGCAGCACTCCGAATTCCGCGGTGCCGCGCCGGACGCCAGCGGTTTGAGCAATGCGCATGCGCGAGAGCGAGAGATGTCTTCCTGCGCGCGGCGTACCACGGCTCACGGGCGCTGTACTTCCGCAGTCTGATAGAGTTCCATAAAAATTGCTGGTTTTTCGGCACTTCTGGACGCGTTCAATTTGTGTATACCAGTTGAACCGACTATAAACTGTAACCTTGTAAGTCTCTTTCTATTGATTCGGATCAGCTCATGCTTATTGCCTAAATAGCAGGTTTCAATGCATATGGTACAGTTCCAGTTTTTGAAAGCAAACAGCACATTAGATGCATTGCCAGAAAACGGGACATGTTCCATTCGGTTTTTCCACGTAGATTGATGGAATTTTCTAACAGTGATGGTTCGGGGACAACGCCCCGGTCTATGACACTTTGGTTAAATGGCGCAGACGCTTCCAGCGTGGCCAGATGACAGAAAGCATTTTAAGGACGGCGACCAAGTGATTGCTCAAGTGAAGCGATTCCTGAACACTCAAAAGGAGGAGTTCTAAAACAATTGCCTCCGGCATGTGGTGCATCGCTGGAAGAAGTGGGTAACTTTTGGTGGCGAGCATGGAGAGAAAGTCTCAACTCCTACTCGAGTTTGACTGCTGAATCTCTATTCCTTCGTGACAATAATACGAACTTTATGAACGCCCTCGTATTTCAATGGACTACACGGGTGGTATCTGTAGACTTGTTTATATCAACCCTCAAGTAATGCGAAGGCGTCTAGCTCGTTATTAGCCCTCAAGCTCTAAAGTTGAGATTTTACTTAAATCGAATTGTCCTGAAGCTAAAATACCGAAGTTTTTCGCACGCAGATCTGTCACCCTTCACAGGTTCCACATTTTCTGCTAGCTTGTGCTGCATCTACCACTGGACAGACGTTCGAATGTTTGCTTTTACTCCTGTTTTCCTCTCTTGTCAGAGAGTCCAGCTGTAGGGAGTTTGGAGGCTGAGGAAGCTTTTGGGAACCTGCATGCAGTGTCTCTTAAATTGGAAATAAATGACAATTCAAACTAAATGGTGTATTTTCAGAATACTCAAGGCTGGAACAAATAATGTCAGGAAAAAGTATAAAGACTCCAAATTACGGTACTATTGCTGTCCATATTTTGGGCAGTTCCATACATATCATACAGGCAACTGGGGGCAATTCGGCCATTTTCGCTGCTACCATACAAAGCTATTCCAGTAATTATGCATCTTCGAAGAAATATGCCTGCATATATAACTATATAATTAATTCACGAAGAAGCTACATTTATGTAAACAGCAACCCTGTTCCACGAGCACTTCAAAGATCATCAGATGCAGGGCCATTAAAACATCTGCGAACCAGCGCATGCAGAGTGGCAGCGCAGAGTCGGGGGTCGCGAGCTAATTTGCTGATCACCCAAAGGCCCATGATATAAATGCCACTTCAAATGCCTTGAAAGCGGGATGTAGTATCGTCCTAAATCATGAACATGCAAGGAACAGAATTCCAGCGTCTGAAACACTTGCGCCACCGCTTCACCGACCCTCGCAAAATTGCCTTCTGTCGTGTGGGGACGGGGAGGTTCTATCGGCGGAATCGCCTCCGCCGATAGCTTTCGGGATTTGTAACCCAATTTTAAAGGTAAAAGGGACAAGCATGGCTTATAAAATCTACGGAAGCACGTCTATATCGGCCTAACTCAACGTCTTGTACACCGGCGTAAACGAGGCCCAGCTCCTCGAAGACGCTTGCGGCACACAACGCCAAACCGGGAGACCGGTGCTGGGAAGCGAGCCGATGCGAGATCGCGGAGCGGAGTCCTCATCCTGACGTCACGGTACACCTCACACAATCAGGGCGCGGCGACCGCAGCGACGGTTGTGTTCGCTCTCGGGGCTAATAGTCTGGACCAAGTATACTCGCACGGACTGCCACTGATTCAGAAGCATCTTGGTCGCGGTGAAATTGCGAGAATGAAAGTGGATTATGTCTTTCAGTCTTGCTTTCTGCAAAGCTTTGAAAGGCGCTACGGTGGCTCCACAGAGTGCTTACCTCTGCGACCATATACCACATAATGGCGGCCGCGCCCCGCCGGGGCGGCGTACGTGACCACTCCCAGCGAGTTCGCATAGTTTGAAATCGGCGCTGCTAGATGGCGCGGCAATGCTAAAAGGGTCTATCTCAAGGTCATCTCCACCAACAAAAAAAAAAGCAAAGGGACGAAGTCTAAACAGTTCAAGCGCCCCAGTCTTCACCACACAATGCAAAAACGTTGACAACCTTTACAGGTCGATGCGATAAGACAACATCCATTGACCCTCAAACATCAAACAAAGGATCAGTTCGTACTTCTGAATCATCCTTCGCCCTCTCCACATAAAAAAAAAGAAAAACTTCACGCATCATCATTGAAACGGTAGTTGGGCCAATACACCTAAAAACCACACAAAGCAAAAAAGAAGAAAAAACACAAGCTAGGGTGCATTTCAAACAACCAAAAAAAAGATTAAATTTTTAGGAAGTTTTTTTAATTGCTTTCAAACTGTAGTGAAGCCTGACTTATGCAGTTGACTAGGACTTTATCCGCACTGTCTCCCTTACCACTCTCTTTACATCGTTCCTCTCTTTTGTGTATTATTTCCGTCTCCGACCAGAGCGCCGTGAAGTTGTTACAATCATGAATATGTTTGCATATTTCCGAGTTTTGTGCATTGTTCTTTACATTTCTTTTATGTTCGTTTAATCTATCATTTATGCATCGTGACGTCTGTGCTACGTACTTAAATCCACAATCCAATGGTATCTCATAAACAACACCAGTCTCGCCACAGAGCGACTTTTCCCGATGAGCTTTTTTGCACTCACTCGCACCTGTTTGAAATGGCGTCAGTTTACTTAATCTAAAATCTGAACTTAAGACCGTGTCTACTCCAAACTGCCTCGCACACATGCCTTCAGGTTGTGAGAGATGTCATGATAATAAGGGATTACAGCACAGCTGTTCCTTGACTTCTTTCGGTTTCTCTCCTGCCTTTAAGAAACAATTCTATTGCCTTTTTATAAAACTGTCATTCTAACCTACAATCATTAACCTTTTCCACTGTCTTTCTGCTGATTCGAGTGATATGATGAACACATGACCTTTCTAACGCGTTCCTGACCAATGACTTTACGATCTCGCCTTTACGGTCTTCGAATGGCAACTCATTCTTGGCAAGACTCGGTTTTGGAGTTTTCTTTTTGCCATATTCTTAACATAACCCTCAGATTCACGTGGATACGTAAATCGAGAAACACCGTAGAAACATCATCTTCCGGCATTTCCACTGTGGCACCTAACCTCGGACCGCTGACCTTAACACGACCTTCTATGGTTTCTGCTGAGCCTCTATGCCGTAAAACGTGCATATTAAGATGTCATCTACATATCTTCGCACTATTGCCGTACCCGGGGACAACTCCTTGCAGGAGATTATCGTGCACGGCAGCCTCAATCCAAAGTGCAAGTTTAAGTAAACTTCTGTTAAAATCGGTGCGACTGGCAGACTCTATAAACACACCTTCTTTTTTTGTATATACTTTCTTCCTTCGCACTCTACTACCGTTGACTAGCAGATAAGCCTCCAGAATTGCTTAACAGACTTTGTACACTGCGATAATGCCAGAGCCCGATTTGGGAACTTAACAGAGATTCAGCTCCAATGTACCTCCACACTTCTTTGCATGGCACCGGGTATTTTCCCCAGGAATAATGCCAGTCGCCTAATGTCCATCGCCTTAACGCATAGAACAACGCTGCCTCCGATTGATGAATCTCCAAACTCGTCAATCAATTCATTTGAATTTCTAAGTGACAATAAATTTTACTAAGCATTGCATAACCCAACCCCCTTTTGGCAAGAAGCTTTGATACCACTCTTCTGCCCTGTCACCACTCTCATTGATGACCACGCGAAAGGGGCACTTCAGGGCTTGCGGTCTTCCAGGGAAAACTTCTCTACCCCAGTCCCGTAAGCTTAATGCAACATGGTTAATATTCACCAGCTCGCTCTACACACACGAATTTTCTATGACCAATAAAGAGTTCAACAACAAAGACGTGTACGCAGAATGGAAAATGTTCTCTAGGGCTCAATATGTTTACGTGCCTTAAACGAAAAACATGTATTTCTTGGCCATTCGAGGGCTGGCGTTGATCCCATGGAACATGGGGCTAAAAATATTGAACCGGCACCGCAGCAAAACCGTTATTCTTTACCGAACCGGAACGAAACCGTAACCCAAATCGAACATGTGATATT
>JAZHYW010059436.1:0-24118 GCA_037355805.1 Ixodes ricinus | reverse complement strand
AAGAACATACCAGTTCGTTTTTATGTGGTGCGCAAACGCGTATGCCCATCTTGGAAACCATTCCGTCTCATTACGTAGTGATTCTAACCATAGGGGATCTACACATCAGATGATAACAACACATCTAGCATGAACAAGCCATCACCAGTTGTTGTCGTCGCTAGAAGCCTATGATCAAAACAACTAATGTAGTATAATGTTTTTAAGCGGAATACTAACCTCGTGACAAATTTAGGAGTTTTATACTAACTTGCCTGTCTAAAATCTGGAAAACAATCCGCTGACGTCGTGTTTGTGCAATGTACCAGACAAGAACTACAATATGTTCCATATTGGAACCAATTATTAAATGAAATATGGCCAGATACTACAACCCTCAAATGAGCAGGACATATGACCTTATTTTGAACTCTGGCCAAGGAGAAAGAACAGAGAAGCTAGGACCAATTTCACGATAGTCATAGGTTGCAACACAACGACCTCGCCGAAAGTCACGTCGAAAGGAATGGAGTCCGCTAGATCGTATAATATTGATGGCTAGAATAAGCGGGACGTTCGTCATCCGAAGAAGATGGCCCACGGGAGCCATTAGAAACGGGACTAGCCGGCAAGTAATGGCGCAGTGGGCCGTTCGGCGCTCCCTGTGAGTCGGCTCCACGCAACGCTCCGAAGCACCGCAGTGATGCCGATACACCGCCATCGCTTTAGACAGGGACGATTGTTGTCGGCGCGTGCAGTCGGTGTAATCTCTATTCTGTGACGCACGTTAAATAACCCAGCTTAGCCGCCGTCCCTTCATGGTTAAATCGCCCATCTACAGCTCGGAACCAATACCGCCAGCATATGTTATAATATACATATCTTCCTCCCGATGTACGAATACTCACAATATTCAATGCGACTTTTGATTGGGCTAGCAGTTGGTTCATACTTGCGTTACTAAAACAGCTCAAACTGAACAAGGACGAAGAGGCACACTTACGACAGGACTGGCGCTGACTTCCAACTAAGCTGATCGCAACATCAAACCAAGCAATATATACCATTGCCCGCGGAAAAAAAAAAAAAAAGCCCTATATAAAACAAATACAAATATTAGACGCTAAAATACTTATCTACGCTAATCGAATCCGATAAAAGCACAAAGAAAATATACTTCTTTGTCACCAGGCATGCTGACTCACTTGGTCTCCGAAGGCACGCTGACGCGCTTGTCTCCAACCTTCCCAACAAGAAAAATAAAATCCTCTATTTTTTTCTTTGTTTTGTCCTTTGCAGTTTTTCAGTAACTACAGTGCTCAGAAAGATGACCACCTACTAAATTGCTTCGTACCAATAGACCATGTTCGCGGACTCCGTCATTGAAACACCGACCAGTTTGTCTAATTTAAATGGGGCCACAGCTAAAAGGAATTTCATTGCATATACAGCCCTCAGTCCTAGTGCAGTCCACATAACATAAGAAACCTGTTTTTTTTTTTTGCGCATTGATTTTTTTTTTTTTTAGTAAGCATTGAACATATTTTGCCAAGCTTGCGAAGAGCAGAAAAGAAAAATTAACGCCATACCTAGCTAGTCAGTAAGCAATGGGCAGGAGATCGAACTATAGGGGGCGCTCTGACCCGTTTGTTTCCCCACACCTCGGTGTTTACTCAACACAAGGCCTGCGCACATGCCCACAGGCCTTATGGGCATGTCCATGTCACCTTCTACAATAGAGCGCGGGGCACAGTGTAATGTAAAAAATACTAACAATCGACGAAGTGACGTTAAGTGCCGGATCTATCCCGAAAGCAGTCGTCAGAGAATGCAAGCTTGACCCACTTGGGCTTTTGTGCTGAGCTGGGCACTGTGCATGCTGCATTGTTCATGCAGGCCGGAGTGGTAACAAAAGAGCCCCTCCTGCCCCTCAGCGGAGAACACGAACTCCAGCCGAACACTGACGCCGCGTTCGGTTATGTTGGCCGAGCGCTGAGTCATTTTATTTGTTGTCCCCATCCGTGTAGTTCTAAAGTTAACCGCTTGAGGCGTCACGGTCTCTCCCTCCTCCCCAATAGCCAGTAACTGCTCACATGCGACCCCCACAGAAAGTTGAGAGCATAAAATGTCAACCTGCTTCGATCTTCAGTTCAAGAAGTTAAAATATGCGGTGTACCCTACCATGTTACTATCAAATGTTTGCGAAAGCCTTGTACAAAAATAATAATAATAATAATAAAATAAAAAGTACATAAAAAGTATTCGCAAACATATCAGCAAACAATCAGTGCAAGTCGTGCCTCATACGCATAAAATTTCGCACACACACACAAAACAAAAGTGTTTAATGCGGTGTTTCAATGACAGAGTTCGCCAACATAGTCTATCGGTACGAAACAATATAGGCGGTCATCTTGCTGCGCTGTGGGTGTAAACCCCTTTTGAAATTGACGAAGTTCTTGAAGAGAGCAAAGGACGAAACGGAGAGCGAAATAATAGAGGCGTTCTTTTTCTTATCAGGAAGGCTGGAGAGTCAGCATGCCTTCGGTGTGTCTCACTGACAGGATAAGTATCTTTTCTTGGTGGTCTTATCCGATTCGATTGGCTTGTAGTAGATAAACAAGTATTTGATTATACAATGTTTGTATTACTTCTTTTTTTCGTGGGCGATGGTATGCATTGTTATGTTTAATGCTTTTTTTTAAATAAACTTAGTTGGAAGTTAGCGACAGTCCTGTCGTATGTGTGCCTCTTCGTCCTTGTTCAGTCTATTCACAATGTCACAATGTTCAATATGTTTCGCCAGGGTTCTTAAAAGCACGGGTCTTTAATTTTGTATCGTTTATTATTTTTTATTTTTTTTCAATTGATACTTCAAGCGACGTACAATGTAACTCCTTAGATCGTTTCCGGGCCCGGTTCCATACATATGCATTTCTAGCGCATGCCCTTTTAAACGATCGAAGGGCTGCTCCGCACAACATCGGTGTTTTAGGCAAAAATAACTTTCCAGGCACACGGCTTCTAACGAAGGCCACCGAACTTCGGCCGCATAAAATCGTGGCGTTGTCCTTTTTTTTTCTCTCTTTTTTTTTTTTTTTGTAAGTATGGTTCTTATAATCGTTTGAGAGAGAGCGGTTGGAAGACGTCGTTTCCTTCCACCAGAAAACGCGTGCAGGAGGAAGAAGAGAAGCAGAGCCAAATTCGTGCCTGCGAGGACCGACATGTACTGCATTAGTCAAATCGCTTGCCCCACTACAGGGGAGATAGAAGTCTATTCCAATGCAGAATACCTCCCCGTGTAACAACGACGACACGTTACGCAAGACTCGACACACAGGTCAAGGTCTCGTGTAAACTTGACGTCATGATCCCACAAGACGTCAGGGCGACACCATGGCGTTACAAAACGTCACGAGGTCACGTGACGTCAGAGTAAAGTGGCCTCGTGACGTCACGCGCGCACAGTAGGTTCGTTCGATTTGCCTGCACCAATGCGGAAAGCGTAGGGCAGTGTACTTCCGGTACGTGTATTCAGACCACGACCGGAAGTAGACTTCCCACACTTTTCTGCACCGGTGCAGGAGGTACGGGTACATCGAACGAAGCTAGTAGTATGTGACAGGCTTCATTCGCGACCCATTCTGGGAGTTTCCGAGTTTGTCAGAACACGAAGCAGACGTGCCAAACTTTCTTCTCTTTTCCTACAAGGCGGCGTCATCGCGCGCTACCTGCCCAGCAGACACTCGGAAAACAGACGAGAAAACAGTCGACCCTGCGTTATAAAGAGCGGCGGCTGCTCCCGTCCGTCTGGAGACGTCGTCGGGCGGAACTGGGCGGCCCAAGAACACGGCTCGGCGGAGCTCAGGTGCCGCGAGGAAGGGAGGCGCCTTTCCTGACGCCTATTTCGGCCCGGAAGTTCGGGCACTTGGCGAAGCAGTTTCCTCCTCTCCTCGCTTCCCCCTCCTCCTCCTCTTTTGTCTCTCTGTCGTCCGTCTGCCTGCACACTACCTCAGTCATTCGCGCGTTCGTGTGTTGCGCACAGACACCGACATTCAGGGGCGGATCCAGAACTCCGCTTTTTTTTATTGTTTTTTTTTTTTGGGGGGGGGGGGCGGAAAATTTTTAAAGATATTATTCTCCCATTCTTTCTTGTGCAAGGGGGGTCCACCCATGTCGAATTGCCCTCCGAGAAGGGGGGGGGGGGGGCGGCCGCCCCGTCGCCCCCCCCCCCTTCCTTGGATTTGCCACTGCCGACATTCCGCACTTGAAGCGAAGCTTCCATTGACAACAGAAAACAGGACCAGGCGTGCAAGACTCGAGTAACATGGGCAATGTTCAGAAAACGAGGGCAGGAATCGCACAACGTTCACAGGACTCGTCTCAAAAGACTGTACACAGACCCTCGTGCCTTCACTTTTTTCGCGTGCACGCATTTTTTTTTTTTCGAAAGAAGTGGCGTTTTTTTAGTTGTTTCCGGTCGCTTTAAAATAATTATAAAAGACCCGCTACGCAGCTAAGGTGGACTTCGTTACAGCGCATAAAGCCGTCTGCAAATGCGACCGCAGACGATTCCGAAATCTCGGACGTTAAAAAGTGTTTCAGAGAGATCGGAAGATCTTCCAACAAAAAAGCAACGTTGTCTCTGCAGAAAACCGGAAGAACCGTATCCTTATTCAATCGCTCATCATCCTTCAGCGATTGCGCAAAAGAAACAAACGAACACCGGTTATCCCGGCTGTCTTCGCTTCCTTAGCCGCCAGCTATCGTACTGGGGGGCGTGTCCACGACGTACACACGTAAAGAACAAGGGACGAAAAGACGACGCGGGAGGGAAGGGTAGCAGAAAACAAAGAGACACACCAACAAACGCGTCGACCCAATTAAAAAGTCAGGACTCAAGCGTCCCTCCCTTGCCTCGTCTCATTTCATTGCTTTCCTGTCTCTTTCTCTCTCTCTCTTTCGCCCCCACTCAGTCGTTGTCGTCGCAACTTCGACAAGGTTCGACTTTTCCGAACTTCCGACGCGCAGTTCGACCAGAGTTCTGCGAAAGTTCGACCGAAGTGCGACTTTCGTGCGCCTGCCCTAAAAAATTGACCGCGAGCAGACAACAGCGTCATGGGAAAAGCGCCATATTTATCGGGCGTAATGTCTCGACGTTTGACATTGAACTAACCGAAGCATTAGAGGACGCATGTTTGCTTCTTGTATCGTGTAAACGTTGGTAATAATTTAATAAAATATAAAATAAACTATAGCATAACCTATTTAGTTTCCGTGCAGAAGTCGTCGGGCAACACTGTCCCCGAGTCGAAATTGGAGGCATGAACGATTTCACGAGAGACGGAATAACGGAATTTAAATCGAAATTTAAAGGGAAGAAGTCGTAGATGTTTCTAGGCTAGGCTGTGCAAGCTACCGCCTGATACAATCCATCCATCTATCCTACTAAAAGTTCGAAGGTTCGCTGATTCCAGTCGAACATCAAGGTTCGCCAAAAGTTCGCGACATCCCCTCGTCGTCATCTTGTAAACGAGCTCCGTTCGAGATGACTCTGGACGGGGGGGGGGGGGTGGCGTCCCGCCCGCCCAACTTGGCCCGCCCCGAGCCACCCGCGATCGTTAACTGGCGACCCGGATGCGATGGGCCATTCACCACGACGTCGTTCCGGCGACAGGCGACGTCTCGACCCTGTACCCCCCCCCTCTTTTGTCATAATTGAGTGGACCCCTCAAATGGCATAATGAATCAAGCAAAAAATAAATAAATAAAGTTTTAAATGCGCCGCAGTCGTAGGGGGGTTTTCGTGTCCGCGGGTGTAGCTTCGATGACGTCAGTGTCACGATGTCACGACACGTGACGTCGAGTGATACTATGAGGTCAGATTACGCTGTGGATCACGCTGTCACGTGACGTGACCTGACGTTATGGTGTCACGTGGTGTCAGGTGACACCATGAAGTTAAATCGCGAGGTCGCGTCACGAGACGCTACGTGATGTCAGATTTACACCACGATACGCAGCGCCAGCCCTCCCCTGGTGAGGCGCACCAATACTATAATACTTTCGGCATGGCCTCCGAGATCCCGAGGCGCGAATCTCGGAGGTCATGCTTCATTTCCTCACGTGTTGAACCGCAGGGAAGGCCAGGGGCCTCCACAGCCAATCAAGCGCTAGTTGAGAAATGACGTCACCTAGCTCCTGCGGTGTGTATCGGTGGTTGGAAGTCCGGCGTTAGCAAAATGCAAATAAACGTGTGTGTGTGCGTGCACGCACACACATGTGTGCACGTGCGCACACACACACACACACACACACACACACACACACACACACACATGCGTGTACGTACGTACGCGCGTGCACACACACACACACACACATACATATGTATATGTGTATATGTGTATGTGTGTGTGTGTGTGTGTGTGTGTGTGTGTGTGTGTGTGTGTGTGTGTGTGTGTGTGCGTGTGTGTGTGTGCGTGTGTGTGTGCGTGCGTGCGTGTGTGTGTGTGTGTTTTTGCTGTGGTTATCCAAATTTGTATTTTGTGTACTTCGATCGATTTACTACACAAATTCAGGTATCTTCGGTGATATTATCGGGGAACCTCTTGGCGTACCGAGGTTGGCACGCAGCTGTGCAGTCTCCATTTCGCAAGTGGGATAGGTGGGACGGTATGCTACCACAGGGGGCCTTGCACGTCGAGCGGGTCCGCGGAAACTCTTCTTATCACTTGTTGTGTCAGACAGAAAATGAGAGAGAGAGACTCTTCCGACAAGCAAAGGATCACGTAGGCCTGGACAATGAAACATCGACACCGACCTATAGCACCTTCGTGAAATGTGTCGGCTGCACGGACTCGCAGGCCAGGGCTCGTGTGTCGGATCTGAAAGGGCGGCTGCCGACTCTAGAGAGCTGTTGGGAAGTGACTGACCAAACAAGCGCGGCGGAAACGCCTTTTTTTTTTTATCGACGACGCCACCAGACATGTTGCTACTGGCACTCTATTTCTGCACTCACCACGGCTCGGACGTTCTTTGAAGGATCGCTCTGTACGGTTCACTTCGAAGGCTCAGAACGTTAAGTTTGTATACGCCAGGCACGTAGCCAGGATTTTGTTTCGGGGGGGGGGGGGGGGCATGACAAAATGCTGTGTGAGGGAAAGGGGGGAGAGGAGGTCCCAGGAAATTGGAAGATTTCGGGGAGGGGGGGGGGGGAAGCTCGATTCGCCTAAAACCGTCTACAGACAGATTTCATTTCACTAGCTAGTGGCTGCTCCATATTTCGAACAAACGTCATAATCGACCTGTCAAGAAACAAAAATTAATTGAAGCTTGCCAAGAACTGCCACTCAACGTCGTGTAAAGTGACACCAAATAACGAGGGCAAAAATAATTGACACAAGTCGAACGAGAAACAAAAGCGTACACGCAATCTTAGCCCGCCTCCCTACGTGTTTTCTTTTTTTTTATATTATGAAATTTTTTAATTATAGTGAAATTTTTTAGGTAAGTTAAAATGTTCTGTGGATACCTCATTGATCGTACGAATCCTCTCCACACTTCGTTTATTCAATCCGAACGCGAGAAACGCAAATGCAAAAGACGTATCGTACCCTCGCGAACAATACAAACAGTAACTCCCAACCCGCCTTTTTTTTTTTCCTTGCGTTTACAATTTTTAGTTTTTTTTATATATTTCTTGATTTGTCATTAGCCCAAAGAATTGAACCTAAGCTTTGCGTTTGATTGAACAATCTGGACTTAAAGGCGCACTCGATAGCTTTCTGTAGAAGCTTGTTTTTGATGGCATATTGTTTGTTGAGCTTTGGTCAGTAAAAATTACCAGTTCTAGATGGCAAACACGCAGCAATAGAAATACACGGCCATTATTTCTTCTTAGGGGGAGGGGGGTCTTCGGGTCCCCGCCACTTTCATAAAATTGAGCGAATTAAACTAGGTAATAACGTGGAGATTCCGAACGTTACAATTTCTTTTCTTTTTTCTTTAGGCGCGTTGTGCGTTATGTTTCGACAAAAACGTACAACCTTCGGGTGCAATAGACTACAGCGATTATCGTTTCTTCAAAACCCCGTCCGACGGCGCCCACTGGTGCTTTTTCCAAGGCGCAGAAAGAGGGGCCTGCCACAATCTTTGATCAGATTTTAATACAAAAATTGGTCGCCCATTAGTGTAATTTCGGGTCTTTTAGGTGCTTAGAGCCCGTAGATTGAGTTATCACCATAAAGAGACGATCTCGAAAGTTCGCTTGAGTGCCCCTTCAAGCTTTTGCAGCTACCAGCAAGTACACCACGCGACACTGCTAGCGCGGACCCGACTTCGGCGCTTTTTCGCATTTTACTTCGAAAGGGCTAACGTTAGTAGAACCACTCAGTTGGGGAACTGCCATAGAGCCTGCTTTAAAAAAGTGGCTCCGATCCGTACTCGAGAACCGAGCCTAATGGCGATCGCAACGCCGCCATTTCCCCCGCAGCGTCCACTCCGGGAACTGCACGGCTGCACGTATTGGTTCAGGACGAGTCGGGCAAGGGCCGGTGGCGTCATCTCGCAGGGCCATCTCGCAGCAGTGTTGTGCCCGTTACCGAAAAAAGTAACGAAATAGCGTTACTCGTTAGTTTGGTAAAAATTAACGCGTTATTGAGCTTCGTTACTTTTTTACAAACGTAACGATATACCGTTACCGTTACTCTTCAAAAATAACGAACGTTACTTTTACGTTACTTTTGTGTTCGAGTACATATGTTTGGCAGAGATGTATGATAAGTCTCCTTAACAAGCGTCGATAAAGATAGACATTTACAGAGTGGTTTCAGTGTGCTTTGATGCGCGAAGCAGCTTAATTTTCGGCATGCAGAGTAGGCATTGAAACTGTAAATTACCTGATTCCATCTCCTTTAGTTGATACATTTCATTCAGTCCTGGCCATGGCAACGGAGTTTCGTTATTCATGTCCATCTCACACGCAGAATGAGCCGGGGATGGTAGTCAATTGGCTTTTATAAACTACAGCATGCGAACGGGGACTGCTGGAACACAACCAAAAAAATTGGTTTGCTCTTTATGTTTATACTGCCTTGATGGGGAGATGCACCTCAACGGGTAATCGGTCTCTTAGCTCTAGATGAGAAATTTGACCAGTGCGGTACAACCGCTAACCTGGGGTTTTTAACGTGCATCACGCAGTAGTGATCACACGAACGCGTGCCGGTACGAAACTCATCCAGATCGAAACGGGCGGGGGCGGCGGGGAATCGAACCCAAGAGGTTCCCAGCGCAAGCTTTCGCTCCACGCTCCGAGCTGAGACGCGTTAGCCCACTCGGCCACTTCCTCCCTGGAACACAACCAGCCAACCAACACCCCTTATCTTTACGCCGGTTTTAGTAACAGTCCGGTTCATACTATTACCAGAGACTGATTTACTTCACTATGTGGAACAGGACACCGGTTACCAGCACACTGGTTATAATCACTTGCTGCCTCTTACCAGCAATAGCTCTTATTCTTCCTGCGAAAAAAAAAAAGGTTTTCTGTTTGTAAGTTTTTTTTTTAGGTTTAAAACTTTTTTTTTTTTTTTTATTATGACCTTAGGGAATTAAAGACTAATCAAGCGAATGATTCTTCGGTGTACAAAAGTGGGTCAGGAACTTTCAGGCAGCGACAAATGTTTCACAAAGGGTGTTGCTTTTTTTTTTTGTAACTAGAGAAACGAGCAAATCGCTTCGTCCACTGTTGTAAACGGATGTGTCTTCTCCCTCCCCCCCCCCCCCCCCCACCCACACAAACCCCCCGCTGTCCACCTCTGCTGCACAAAGCAGAGGGGGAAGAGGAGGGAGGGGAAGGCAGGGGGCTGTAACGCGGTCGTTCGTTCAAACCTTGTAAATAATGACACTATCAAAAAAAAAAAAAAAAAAAGGAGGACGATAGGAATTAGCTGTTGGTCGAAGGTTCTTTTCGCCTTCGAGAAGTGAGATTTTTTTTTTTATGTTTACTCTGAGGGATGCTGGTTATAGCTATGTAAAGCAACTTTTCATAGTTTCCAACTCCTCGCTAAAGGGTAACGCTGTTATCGCATTTAGCGCGGTCTCGGTGGACGCCAGCGGCCCAGGTTTCATAGGGTGAGTTTCCCCAACTGAGGGTTTTTTGTAGTAACGTTGGAAAGGGTACTTACTGGCGGTCATCAAAATGTACATACCACTTCGTCTAGTAAACCGACTCTGCAATTTTGAACGCTATATAGTAGTTTTGATGACAGCCCCTCAATATAAAATAAACAGAAAAAAATCGGCGATGTCTTCTTAACAAGGCCTGACCGGTGGATAGATGGCACTGGCGCACTCGCCGCCATTGGGTGACTTCAATTTGGTTGGTTTCTGTTTTAGCGCGCTCGCGGCTGTGTTTGTGTTTTATGTAATTTTTGCCTAGTTTCGCGATACAAATGTTTCCGTTATAGCCATAACCAATAAAACAGTGATAGTTAGCCACCTCGAGAACCAACGAAGTGGTTTCGAATAATGATTATGGACTTTTTTTGCGAGCATTTTACGATGCATCTGGTCGTGCTCGTCGTTAATTTCTGTCAGGTTCGGTGGCGATACAATATATGATGAAGGAGGATGATTCCCATCGTCTACGGCCATACCTACTGACCCTAGTTTCCTGAAAAATTAACCAATGAAGAGACTAATGGTTAGATGTCTAGTAAAAACACAGGTTCACAACCCGATTAAAACCCTGCTGAATCGCGAAAAACACACGAAGTACCAAGTTCACAGCCCACTGTCTGATTTTCCCGGACACCTACTTTTTTGTGAACTTTAAGACTGATAATGTCTCCTATTAATAACGCAGATATTCTATAAAAAAAGCGCAATATTTTCTGTTTTTTTTTTTAAATTTAGTACTCGAGTATTATTTTGATAGTCCGTCCTAGGTCAGGTGGGAAATTTCCTTAGCTACTGGGGCTGCTAAAATACTTATTAACAGCTTTTCACAAGGTTGGCGTTAGGCAATAAACTTAGTGTTTTACCGAGACTTGATTACGACGTACTCAGCCTATAAGAAAGTCACATGCCCATCGAGTGAAGTCTGCAATTTTGTATTCGCATAAACTTTGCCAAATGAAATTAGAGGGCTCCAGAGAAGTGACCTCCCGTACGTATGGCTGAAGTCGAATGCTTGGCACCGCTTCCTGAACCTCTGTAGACAGATCCCAATTTAAACTGATGCGATCTGGAATCAAGGACTTGAACTCTGGGTGATTTCTATGCAGATGGCTTCTTTTCGGCAGCACATATGGGAGCCTTAGGCACTCTCAAGCTGCCTGTGACACTTTTTTTTTTTCACCGCGGTAGTACGGTCTTTTGTGTTGAGATAATTGAAATAAATTAATTGAATTATCCATCTTAAAAACTCAGTTAAAGCACGTGAATGACTGCAGATACGTGACCGGGCATGGTGTAGTTTATTTATAGTCATAAATAAACAAATCAAGCAACTTTTTAAATCGCAAAAACAATTAGAACGTCTAACACATTTAGGTGTAATATCGTGAACAAACAAATCGCCTCATGTGGACGTTACCATTATCTCGAGCATCACATAATCAAAACAACTACTTTAACATTTCTTACGAAGGCAAAGGACGATGCATTCAGGAAACAGATTCATATGCCGAGTGTTTTTGTCCCAGTTCTTAAGATCCTAACTGAGCAATTATAAATATACATTGCGCTATACTTATTTCGAATATCCCGCCACTATCCCTGAGCAAACTTTTGTTGTCATAAATAATTGGGCTCAATGTGCGCCAGGGCTGCGCCAGGGCTGACGCTGATTCCTGTACCTCCCCCTTCTCACACGTAGCACGGTACGCCGACGGTGAAAATAGTTAAAATCTGTTACTAACTGCGAGATGCCGTCATGTACATCATGATGACAGGCAATTAAGTTTGAGGTGAAACGCGACGAAAAACACGAATGCAACACCTTCGCCAAGGCGCGGAAGGGGAGCGACAGGTTGAAGCCATCTCATGGCGGCCGCGTCACGTGATTCCAAGATGGCAGCAGCCCATGCGACGATGAAAGACTGTTGCAGCTCATATGTTGTCCGCTATAGTGCACAACATGTATCTTTTTTTTCTTTTTCTTTTTTCAGCACATTATTGGCGATTTTTACAACGCGTTTTCGAACCAACTTTCACGGCTTCGTCTTCAGACCGCGAGGAGCTGTGAATAATTGATTCGCTCGAGTAGGCATGGCGAGCAAACCTGCCGCCACAACTTTCCGTCCTAGCCACTAGGTGCCGTAGACTTTCGCTGGAGTCACCAATAACCTGTTGCAACCTTACGACAGCAGAAACAAAAAGTGACGTTCACACACACATACACACACACGCACACGCACACGCACACACGCGCACACACACACACACAAACGAAGTGCGTTTTGGCTTAGTTTCAGCTTTGACTGTGGACGCGTATCTTGAAAAAAGCGGGCCCCTGCCCAACGTTATTAGATTAGCTCAGCTACGGAACTGGACATAGACGCTGCTTGCACGAGCAGTACCCCCCCCCCCCCCCCCACCCCCAATCACCCACCACGACTCGCCTCCCGTCGTCCGACGCGCCGGGCGGCTGCTATGATAACTGCAGTGTATTCTATGGAATACGCACGTTTCGAAGCACAGCGTCTACATGGCGCTCCACCGTAGTCTATGGAACATTCCGTTTTGAAATTAAAATCTAGATGGCGCTTCAAACGACGGGAGACCGGACTGAAGTGAGTGAAGGTGCACCCTTCCGCAGGAGTTCCACAACCTCATGAGGTAATATGGAGTTCTCGTAGACCGCGTTTTCCCTCCGCTAAGCCCTCCGCAACGAAGAAGTCGCTACTGCGCCTGCGCGCCGATGGCCTTGGCTGTACAGTTCTGAGTATCGTAGCGGGTTGCGGAGGGCGTTGCGGGACCGCGAAAACGATCTACGAAAACTCCCTAATGTAGTAACGTTGCCCCTGCGTAATGCCCGTCCCAGTCCGGGACGTGACTTCCTGGTTCACACATTTCCGTTTGAGTGGCGCCACCTACCAAGTAGACCTGTAAATATTTCCGATCTGCACTACACTGAAGTTTTTCGCAGCATTTGAGGGATAAAATCTACACTATCAATGAGAAGAAATGGTTGCTTGTAACATTGCCAAAATTATTTCGAGTCTACGATAAAAGAATAAAGCGCAAAATATATATATATATAAGCAGACTGGACAGATGGCGTCAGTGTGAGGTCACAAGCGGTCGCATACAGCCGGTCACACTCAAACTCAAATGTGTGAACCGGCCTTTCACTGACAATGGACCTTTATCCAGAAAGCTCTGCGTATGCGTACACCCTCTCCTCGGGCCTTGCTTCCCGCTGTCCCCAATTTTGAGCGGAACGTGCCGCACAACTAACACCTACCTTTGCGCTTTTTTTTTTCTTTCTGTTGTGCGAATATTTGAAATTTTGAATAGTAGTCTCGAATAATACACTACTCGATATTTGCGTTGAGATTAACGGAGATATTCGTATTTTTCGAAGTGTATGGTCGCGGCGGATTAGCTCAGCAACGCCCGCGGAAGCGAGCTCCGCGGGTGTTTCTTCTCCGCAATGCACCGGCGCTCGGTAAGAAGTGCACTCAACGGAGTAACCCGCCGCGACCATTCACTTCCGACAAAAAGGGAATATCACACTTTGAAAGTGGGATGGTGCACGCATGCACCGGGTGCATTTAAAAAGAAACGTAAACTTTGTGAACGTTGGTATCTCCATTGCAGTAAAATTTTCAGAATTAAACTGTGGCTGTTATGCAAGAGTATGTTAGGCAGAGATGTCCTCGCAACCTGCGTTTATCTTTTTTTTTCTTTTTTAGATAGTTGGGCATTTTTATAGGTTAAATTTTGCCATATCCGTCGTTTACTTGCCATACCTAGGCACTGGACTTTTTGAGTTCACAGTACATAAATATAGCTGGGTGGTTTCATCTCAAATCGTGCAGGCGAAAAGAGTCGAATTTTTAATTTCGCTGAAAAAAATATATGTTATGGCGTCGTCTCTAAAAACGCAGTAGCCACAAACGGCAAGTCCGTCGGATTTTTTGTTCTCGACTTACGAATTTTAAAAGAGGCCGCGGCGGAAAGCAGTGTTTTTCACATCCGTCGTGGATCGGATGTTTCGCTCGATCTCCCGTCGTGGATTTTCAGTCCACATTATATTAACTTTTTTCAAGCACTCTGTGGGCACAGGTAAAAGGCTCTAATACCATGAAATAATTTTAGGCGTTTTGCTTTTTTTCTGTAAAAATGTCAAAAACGCCCCTCGGTCAATTGTTGACGAAATTTGACAATTAAATACTGGCGATCTACTTGGGTTACATCAATATTTTTTATGTCTATGGAGAGCCCAAAACACGCTCTTTATAGATATTATAAAATGATTTACCTGTATTAAATAGCCTTTGCGGGACGTTTACGTTAATGTTATGCGAAAACCAAAAAGTACCAATTTTAAAATCGATTTTCTCAAAAAAACCATTTTTTATTTTTGTTAAAATGTAGATATGATAGTTGTCTACTCGAAAAGCAAGTCGAGAAAGTGTATATTTTGTTTGTATGTTTTATATTTAAGCATCAATATCGTACAAAAACGTGTTTTTACGGCTTGAAACGGACTTGCGAATTGCGCGTCTTCACAAACTTGGAAATATTTTTGACTTTTTTCAACGCACCCACATAAAAATGAAATACAGTAGTTCCACCCTGTTATATTTATTGATCATTTAAATTTTATTATAGGCGGCAAGCTACATTGGAGCAGTTCAAAAGAGAAAGCAACACTTCTTAACAGACCAGCAGGCGTCGTAAATTTTAATGTATAGAAATCGGCAGACGTCCTATTGATTCGGGGCCTTCATTGGCCTATATGAACGTCCCGCCCTTTCGGAACCAGCAGATGACCACGACCTTTCGCGCTCGATGTGTTAGATAGGACGGCCCGTGACAGTAAAGCGAGCAGCGCACCCTGTGTCACGAGGAGTGAAATGGTACGAATGTGCCGTTGACGCGGCGAACAGTGACGGCCACCCAGGAGTAGCCGTCAGTCAGAGTATTGCAGAAGGGAAAGCAAAGTAACTGTTGCCCGGGAGGATGAGAACACCATGGCCTTACAATATCGACGGTCAACAACAGTTCTGCCTGCCAAAACAACGCCGCGTGCGAGCTTAAAACCAGTGGCGCGGGACGAAAATCGCGCACGCACACGAAGATGGGCCGGTTTCGTTAGGGATGTGGGAAAATTTCGAAACCAGCCATCCGTGCACGCGTGAAACGATACCGCGTATTTGCCCAAGCTTCGAACGCCCTATCCTAGAAATGGCCGTGCTCTGCAAAGTGGTTGTCCTGTGCTTGTCCTCCGTGTTTTATTCTTTCAATTTTATGTACTTCTATCTCCCTCCGCGGAAATCCGATAGCACCGAAGGGTTATCTCTTTTGGAAACAGCAAAGCCCGGAGACTAGCATCAAAAACGAGCGTGTTGGTAAATATCCATGTGTCTATTCTGCCCGGAGACTAGTTAGGCTCGAAGTCAGCCTCCTTGGCAACTATAACCATTTGTGAAGAGTGGTCTTCTCCCGAGATGGAAAGTTAGCGCCGGCTGACGTGTTTTTTTGTTGTTGTTGTTGTTGTTGCTGTTTTTGCTGTTGTTTTTTGAAAAGCGAAGGGTTAAAGAAAAAGTTTGAGTAACTCGCATGCAGTAACTACCTCGAAAGCTCCTCTCCCGATATGAAGCTCGAGGCATGTTACGTCTCGGTTACCTTCTCGCGCACCGCTGCTCGAAACTATTCTTCACTTTGTTCCGCACAGCCACGACGGATGTGCGGAACAGAGTGAAGAATAGATTCGAGCATCATCTGGACACCATCATCCTGCCAGGCTTCAGTGTCATGGGACTGGACTCGGCGTCGGTCAGTTAAGACTTTTTTTTTAAATTTTATTTCATGTGTGTTTCTTCGCCCCGCTGAACTTTATTTCTCGGGTGCGGTTCTGCTGAACTTTTTTTTTATGTTTCGTTACTAACTGCTTGCTAGCATTGTTTACTTGTTGGGCCTATTTCTTCATGGCGTAGCGGCCTGACGGTGCTGTAGAGAGCGTGTTCGGACGCATTTGGTTGTGTCCCGTTTAGGGAATGCCCGGAGGAGTTGGTTTTTCGATGCGGAGCATCTCTTGCTCGGGTCTATGTCCCGCGGCGTCGGCGTCGTCCGCACTCACACTACGCATGCGCAACTCTCCTCCTTCCCTTCTCCAACAGCTGCGCGTTACTCTCTCCGCTCTCTTCTCTACCAGCTGCGTGCACTTCGCGTGCGTTCGCTTCTACTCACACCGCGCGCGCACTGCGCAACTCTCCTCCTCTAGTCTCCTCTCCCTTCGAAGTGTGAATATAAGCAGCGGTAGCGCGCTGCGCGCGTTCCCCCGGAGGAGTGAAAGGAGGATAGCTTTGGGCGCGCGGGTCGCAGCGCCACGCCAGGGCTTTCCAGTGGGGTGGGCTTTCCCGCAACTCTGCGGCTGTCGTCTGCTAGCGTTTCTCGGCCGCTCGTGTCCGCCGCAGCCCAAATCCGGCCGGCCAAAAGAAATCAGTCAAGAAGGAAATAAATTAATTACGATCCGCGATGCTCCGCATCACCCCATGGTTACCCTCGGGAAGATGGTGTAATTTTGTTCTTGCCGTGTGCGGCTGAGTTTTTCTGTCTTAATTAACTTCTTTTTTTTCCTTTACGTGTCATTGACTTCTTTGTCTGATCAGGCGTGGACTCTATCGCCTTGCCACGGCTCGAACCTAAATCTGTTATTTTTTAACCGCAATTTTCGTTAAGATCGGAGTGGGTAATTTTATTATTTTTTATTTATTTTTATTCCCTACCCTTCTCCATGACAATCTCTCCGTGTGTTTCGAATCGTTTCGGTGCCATCACTTTGTGTATTACGGAAGTGAAAGGATATTCCCTGGTGATCTGTGCGATGTGCGGTGAACAAACCCTAGCGTTTGGTTTCGGAAAGAATTGTATATAGTAGATCAATGACGTGGTGACTTTTCATGTCCTAGTAATATGACAGCTAATAGCTAGTCATGCTAGTTTACAGTGAAAGTTTTATCAATCGAAAAAATACGTCTGTGCCTCTTCGATATTGAAGGTCTACTAGGCCTGCTGATTTGATTAGATATGTTTCTCGTGGTTTCCCGCTCTTTTCAAAACATAAATAACTATTCAATACCACAAAATGCGTTTATAATTGATTACAAAACGCGGACAAAAATTCAAGAAAACTTTTTTACAATTCATAGATGCGCACGTTTTTTTTTTTTTTTTTTTTTTTTGTCTGACTTAAAGGAGCTGTGCAACGATATTCAGTTGGAATGTTTTTCACTTTACACGAGCTTACTGGCACTGGTGGGACTCAAGGATACTCGCACGCAACGCCACTGGCCAAGAAACTCCTTTGTTGCGGTGTAATTTCAAGGACAAAAGCGATCATTTTCATTCAATCTCTCTTTTGCAAAATTTGATGACGTAACGTGGGGATCGCAGTACACCCAAGTGACGATATTTGAATGCGGTTCATAGATTGGACCCGAGCATTGCGTGGGCGCTCGATTTGGGCTCGTGATAATTACCAGCTCGAGAAGCATTCGGGTAGTGGCCCGTGTCCAATCGCTTCAACGACGACAATAGCCGAGCCATAACAATGTCTGGAACTCAGCGCGTGTCCTGTGCTTTGCCAACCCCAGCGCGTGGCTATGATCAACATTGGCGGCATATAATCCATTCCAGGTCACGTGGCCGCTTGTTCTGGCTGCGAGTTGAGGGGGTGAACGCTGCTCGTTTTTCTTTAATTTGTTTCTGGGACTTCTATTGCGTGGGGTGAAAAACGAACGCGTGTTTCATAGGTCATCAACGTCAGGGATCCGTTCTAAGCGGTATTTGCGCAAAGTACAAAAATTGTTGCATCGCCCCTTTAAAGGGGCGATGCAACAATTTTTGTACTTTGCGCAAATACCGCTCAGAACAGATCCCTGACGTTAATGACCTATGATACACGCGTTCGTTTTTCACCCCACGCAATAGAAGTCCCAGAAAAAAATAAAGAAAACAAGCAGCGTTCGCCCCCTCAACTCGCAGCCAGAACAAGCGGCCACGTGATCTGGAGCCGATTATATGCCGCCAATGTTGATCATAGCCACGCGCTGTGGCTGGCAAAGCACAGGACACGCGCTGAGTTCCAGACATTGTTATGGCTCGGCTATTGTCGTCGATGCAGCGATTGGACACGGGCTACTACCCGAATGCTTCTCGAGCTAGTAATTATCACGAGCCCAAATCGAGTGCCCACGCAATGCTCGGGTCCAATCTATGAACCACATTCAAATATCGTCATATGGGTGTACTGCGATCCCCACTTTACGTCATCAAATTTTGCAAAGGAGAGATTGAATGAAAATGGTCGCTCTTGTCTTTGAAATTACACCGCAACAAAGGAGTTTTTGGCAAGTGGCGTTGCGTGCGAGAATCCTTGACTCCCACTTGTGCCAGTAAGCTCGTGTACAGTTAAAAACATTCCAATTAAATATCGTTGCACCGCTTTTTTAAGTCTTGCAAAACGAAGACGTCTTTTTCCGATATTGGGGCTTTCTAACATAGAACATACAAACAAAATATACACTTTCTCGACTTGCTTTTCGAGTAGACAACTACCATATCTACATTTTAACAAAAACAAAAAAATAAAAATGTATTTTTTTAGAAAATCGATCTCAAAATTGGTACTTTTTGGTTTTCGCATAACGTTAACGTGAAACGTCCCGCGAAGGCTATCTAATACAGGTAAATCATTCTATAATATCTATAAAAGAGCGTGTTTTGGGCTCTCCAGAGACATTAGAAAGTGTTGATGTAACCCAAGTAGATCGCCAGTATTTAATTGTCAAAGTCCGTCAACAATTGACCGAGTGGGCGTTTTTGACATTTTTACAGAAAAAAGCAAAACGCCTAAAATTATTTCATGGTATTAGAGCCTTTTACCTGTGCCCACAGAGTGCTTGAAAAAAAGTTAATATAATGTGGACTGAAAATCTACGACGGGAGATCGAGCGAAACATCCGACCCACGACGGATGTGAAAAACACTGCTTTCCGCCGCGGCCTCTTTTAAAATTCGTAAGTCGAGAACAAAAATTTCGACGGACTTGCCGTTTGTGGCTACTGCGTTTTTAGAGACGACGCCATAACATATATTTTTTTCAGCGAAATTAAAAATTCGACCCTTTTTGCCTGCACGATTTGAGATGAAACCACATATTAGCTAGATTAAAATCAGCTTTGAGAAATGGACAAGTGGAAATCTCTGGGAACAACCTTCCCGAGTTTAGCTGAGCTTGCGTCTGAGCATGGTGCAAGAGTAGTGAAAGGCTCTGAGAAACTATTCGATATTCGATACGCAAATATTCAGCCAAACCCTCCTATTCGCTTCGAACTCAAAATTCACTATTCACACATGACTATAGTTAGTTGCAGCTCAGCAGGGTAGGGCGAGGGAAAGCGAGTTGCTGGAGGAAGAAGCAGACGGAACGCTCGGGAGAGAGAGGAAACCTCCCCTCTCTCCAGTATCCGTCTGCTTCCCCCTCCCCAGCCTTCCTTTCCCTCGCCCTACCTTTTTGAGTTGCCACGGACTATAGTACTTTTTTAAACAATTTTTTTTTTGTATTGGTATTATGGGACTTAAAAAGCAATGAATTACGAAACAACGGCTCAATGCCAATGTCTTGTGACGGGCGGAGGTACGTTGGGCTGTCCTTGATTTGTAATTCGCAGACAACTCCTCAGACGGCGCTCGTTACTCAAATAAGACAACAAAAAAAATGGGCACGTAGCTTTTCTCACGTCTTATGTTGACCCAGTCTCTGCGTTGTCCGAAACAAACCGCGACCCGGCGGGCGTCAAAGCTGAACACAATGCCCGCAGTAAGCCTTTTCTTCAAAGTTGGATTCACAGGACGCCATTATGCTCCCCGACAATCCCTATCGCAAATGCTCCTCCCCATTGTAAGACTCGCGTCGTCCATTCTGCACAAAAAGCCAAGGCCGACGCTTCCTGGCCGCACAAAGGAACCGAGAGCACCGGATGTCCCCAGCAGCCCGCGCGCGCCGCCAATACGTCGCCAACGGCATCAGTCATCGAACGACACCCAATCACTTTTCTCCTACCAGTATCGCCGCGTCTTGCCTGCAACGAAACCCGGTTTTCCAACGTTAACCGATTCACGGTGGTCATTTGTTTTAAATTTATAAGCAGATTGCTTTAGGCGACTTTTGATTTATCTCGAGTTACTATTTTTATGCCTTTTGACAAAAATGCAGTGAAGCGCTCCAAGTCAGCAGGCACATCATAGGGTACGACACCATAAGGTACGACACCTCAAAGTATAACACCTAAAAGTAAAACACCTAAAAGTGAAACAACTAAAAGTGAAACACCTCAAGGTACAACACCTAAAATGTAAAACACCTAAGAAACAGCTAAAAGTGAAACCCTCAAAGTTAAACACCTCAAAGTGAGACAGCTGAAAGTGTGACACTTAAAAGTGAGACAATTAAGAGACACCTAAAAGAGACACCTAAAAGTGCGACATCTAAAAGTGAGACACCTAAAAGAGGCACCTAGAAGTGCAACACCTAGAAGTGCAACACCTAGAAGCAGCAACACCCAAAAGTGCGACACCGCAATGTACGACACCAGAAGACACGACGGTTCAGTGAGCACGCTAACGTTGCACATATCCCACTGACGAACCCCTGCGACTCAGATAGCGAAAGGACAACACCACGCCGACGAACCAAGATTTCCAAGCGTACCTCGAGACGAATAATTATAAAAATGATCCAAATTAGAAGGCCGCGCCTCTGACCTTGCACCCATTTCGCAGAAACATCCGGTGACTTTACTTCCGAGCTGTTGCTTGTATTTTTTGCGTGTGCGGCACCGGCGTCTCCAACACAAACTCTTGGCATCGCTCACTACACATTGCTGGCATTTGGCTGTCGCGCTCAGGGGTGCACTCTAGCCGTCGGAAGACGATCCCGCCTTGAAACGACGGCAGCAGGAAGCCTCAAAACCCATATTTCAGTAAAATACTTCGATTTTAGAAAACCTCGCAAAAAAAAAAAAAAAAGGAAAAGCTTGTGAAGCCAAGCCACTCGCGGCCGTGCCTCCTCAACTACAGATGTCGCGAACTCTGCGCGAACCTTGAAGTTCGACTGGCTCGGAGAAGCTACAGACGTTTATCAAAGTTCGACAATGGATAAATAGATGGATGGATAAACGGTTGTACTCTTTATAACAAGCGGTAGCCTGAGTCACCTAACTTCCCTCCCCTCCCCCTCCCCCCCCGTAAAAAAAATTTTTTTTTTTTTAAAGATTTTTTTTTTTTTTTGTGGGGGGGGGCATTTTTGTAATTATTACTAGGCAGTGAGGGATATTGCCAGGATGGGGATAGGGCAAGAAAAAGCTCAACATAAAGAGACATTCTGTCCCGACTTCTACACAAATATATTCAAATTTCGGAAAACAATTTTTTTCATGGAATTTATTTTATATTTATAAAACGATCACCAAAGTCTACGCTATCTTAAAGCAAACATGCGCGCTTTAAATGTTTTAGTTAGTTTCTTAAAGCGAAACAATAGAACAATATACGCAACAAGTATTCCATTTTCCATCACACAGTAACGTCAACTCTTTTTCTTTTCTTTTTTTTTTGCGTTTGTGTTTGCGCACAAAAGTTGAACTTCAGTCGAAACTTTCCTCCAACTTTGCGTTAGAAGTTCGAATAACTCGAACCTAGTGGAAGTCGAACTTCAGCAGGTTCGCAAGACACGCTACGCACCATGCTAGCTTCTACTTTCCGTCATCGCTGAAATCTACGGAGCGAGGTCGGCGTAGGACGAGGTTGAAAATATGATTAGTGTGAAAGTATGACGAGAGAAAACACGTAAAGAAGAACAAGAAAGAAAAAAAGGATAATAGAAACAAACGAAACACAAAAGAAGTGAAAAGAAAGGAAAAAGGCGAGCCAGTCAAAATGGGGAAAGGAGGAACGTAAGCCGGAGGAAAGGGAGAAATAAAGGGATGCGGAGGAGAAGATGGCGGAGCGACAAGATTACCGTAAGGAAAAACACAAATGAGCGGGCGAAGAAATAAAAAGATGGAGCGACGGAATAGAAAAGAATGCTATTAAATACAAAAATGAAGCACAGTGAGAAAGAAAGAGGAATGCAAAAGACGACGGAAGCTGCAGCTGGGTCCGGGCGCCAGATTGGCGGCCGCGGGGTGCGCATGGGGGAGGGACAAGGACACAACTTCCCTCTCGAAAACACATCACACACAGCCGCAAAAAGAAACACGGGCAAAAAAAAGAAAACAAAAGAGGGAGGAGACGAGAGAGCGCGGGACGCAAACTCCGGCTCGCGACACTGCGTTCTGTTCGACCGGCGACGATGATGGCGGGCGACGCCACCGTTCGACGGCAACAATGGCGTCGGACGACCGTTGGCTTTGCAGACGAGAGTTCATCCGAGGCGACCGCCGCTGCCCCGACCCGTCGTCGCAGTGTCCGTGGTAGACCGAGCGTGCGCTGTCGATACTAATTCGATGGAGGATGGTGGCTTCCGACGTCATCGGAGAGCCAACTATGCGGTATCGGATTCTCGCTGGTCCGACATTCGCTTCGGTGATGGATGTCGAGTTATTTCCAAGGGTTCGATGCTCCAGGGTCGTGGAACATGTTTATATGTTTGGAAGTATTAAAGCGGCCATTGTCCAACGACAGCCCATTATAAAATCGTGTGGATATGTTGTTTTCCTACTAGGTTCCCAACCCTGTTATCGATCCTCACGTGTTTATACTTCGTTTCATCGTAAATATGAGCGCTCGAACACATCCAAACACAGACAAGCATACTAAAAGCGCAAGTCATCGGGCATTCACTGCGCTAGATTTCTGACGACAGAACACGTAGAAAAGGATTACTAACACCATGACGTTGCGCTTTAGCGACGATATTTGATTAGCTTGGCTTTCCGTCTCCTAAACAAAATAAACCTACGTGTTTTTTTTTGTTTTTGTTTTTTTTTCTGAGGACGTTGCCGGGATTTAAAGGGATGCTGAACCGAAATTTTGGGTGGAAATTCTTGGTCGCAATGGCATACATAGCATGTCCTTTACTTCTAAATGACGTTGTTTTGAGCGAGAAGGCGTATAAAATTGAATAAACACGAAAAATACAATTTTACGCGACCCCTGGTGAGCGTCGTGGAAAGCTCGCTTCGTGACGTGCGCATTCTCATTCGCCTCAAAAGACAGACGGAGCCAAGCCAAGCCAGGCGCTAAGCCGGGTGGCGTTTGTTATTGTTAGTACCACGCGGGCTCTGCCCCATATTTTGGATTTCCGCGACCTCGGCTGGTCGGCGTTCGGCATTGCCTTTTGCGATCTCTTTACTAGTATGGCGACGTATAAAATCGTCGGCAGCAGCAGTAGCAGCAGCCTCAGCAGCCGCAGCAGCAGCAGGAGCAGCAGCACCAGCAGTTCCGCGGCATAACTTCCAAAACACCAGTACCAGCCGCTTTGAGAACAGCCGCCGAGCGAAGAATCAAGGCGAGCACCAACGAACGAGGAGAATGCGCGGAGGCACCAGGGGCGCTGGGGGCGCCGAGAATGCGCACGTCAGTTCCGCTACGCCTGCTCTCAGAAGGACTTGCTCGCGCCGGCGGCTTCCGGCCGAGGATTCGCTCTTAATTCAAAGAAATACAATAATTCGGGCACCATCCGTCTGATTGAATATCGTTTTTAGGTACAGTACCATCCCGTGAAGCCCGCTCGGGCAATAATTATGAGATTTCAAATATCGGTTCAGCATCCCTTTAAGAGGTTCTGGCCGCCGTCTAAAGAGGTGACCGAAGGTGTGATCTCGAGAGGTTCATACCCGACCCGTTGCTATGCACGCATGGGCAAATATTGCTTACTACTTCTACTAGCTTCCTT